>JAJEJH010000011.1:954138-1123978 GCA_026122585.1 Anacardium occidentale | reverse complement strand
GATCCTCTTTGTATGATGAGATCAGAGAGGAGCAGATGTCTGATGAGTGGACTCAAGGTATGCTTCAGAAGATGTCAGAGAGAGTAGTGCCAGACTTTGAGTTCAGTGATGGGATCTTGAGGTTCAGAGACAGAGTTTGTGTGCCACAGAGTTCAGAGTTGAGACAGAGGATTTTGTCAGAGGCGCACAGTGCGGTGTACTCAGTGTAATGACCCAAGGGGTAGGATTGTCATTTTAGAGAGTTTTGAGGGGTAGAAGAGTCATTGTAGAAGTCCTTTGGGACTTGAGCATAGTTTCTGCGCATGTGGGGGTGGAAATGGCTATTTTCCACTACACACGACCGTGTGCCCAGGACACACGACCGTGTGTCTGCCCATTTAGCCAGATATATGTTTATTTTCTTCCAGTGCGCGCAGATTTTCAGTTTCCCAGCTCCCAGCTTATTTTCTCTTCTTCTTCCTCAACTCCAGTGAACCCTAGTGTTCAAGAGAGAGATCCCCCAGCAGCTCAGCTTCAGATTAGAGATCCAGAGTCTTCCAGGGAGAGAGATAGAGCTTCCATGGCGCGAGGTAAGTGTTTTCCTTACCTCCTCCGCTGAGCTCAGAGCCTGTTTGGCTATTTCCAGCTTAGGAGAATGTTATGTGTGCTTGTTTGAGATGTTTTCCAGTATGCTTGAGCTTGATATGATGCATGTTTGGATGATTGAGTGGCTTCCATGTTTATGTGCATGTATGTGAATATACATGATGATATATGCTTCAGTTATGATGATTGGCGTGTTTGAGTTGATGATATGATGATTATTTGCGTGCTAGTAGCAGTTTAAAGCTTGTATGTGTGTTAGTTTGGAGTGTGGAGGTGCTGGTGTGAGAATTTCTGGATTTCCAGACGCCTTCTGCAGTTTCTGGGTCGAGCACACGACCGTGCGTCCCTGAGGCACGCCCGTGCGTCCGCTTTTCTGCATGGGACACGGCCGTGCATGCTGCCCGTGTGCGTCTGAAAACCCAGACACACGCCCGTGTGCCCGAGTGCCACACGCCCGTGTGCTTTCTCCCCCAATTCCACACGCCCGTGTTCGTTGAAGCACGGGGAGAAGAGAAGGCAACCACACGCCCGCGTGCCCGAACACACACGCCCGTGTGCCTTGCCCAGTTTTGCTTGAAATATTCCAGAAGCACGCACGCCCAGGGACACGACCAGCACACGGTCCCGTGTGTTGTGCCGCACGCCCGTGCACGCCAGAACACACGCCCGTGCACCTTCAGAAATTCAGAAATAAGAGATTAAAAGCTATTTAAGCCACTCTAAGCCAGTTTTAAGCACACAGAACTCAGTAATCAGCTAAGAAATCAGCATTTCATGCATGATTATCAGCATTAGCATGGCATGCCACATCAGATATTTTCAGACTGGATCCAAGGATCCAACAGCATGATTTTCAGATATACCTATATGATTTTTCATATATCAGATAGGGGTGAATACGAGGGGGCGCCTGTGAGTTCGCACACCCGCTAGAGAGGGAAACCAGCGTCCGCCAGAGAGGACATGGTCACTGACCAAGCTCAATAGAGAGTGCTGGTTGTGCATCAGTAGATTTATTAGGATTTTGAACTCACACGGCCAGGGTGCCGAATCCCTATATTCATCAGTCTGGCCAGCATAGCAGATATTTTCAGATATTTCAAAGATTTTCAGTACTTTCTGATACAGATTTCAGATATACTATACGTATATATATTCAGGATCTACGGATCATAGTTTTATTATCAGAAAGAGTTTTCAGAAAAGATAATTTTTTAGAAAAACAAGCCTGAGGGCAAGTTTTTACAGTTTTCAGCATACATGACATCAGCATATACATTTCATTGTCATGTACAGCATCTCATGAGAAACAGATGAGAAACAGAACAGTAACAGAACATAAATATAACAGAATTCAGTAAGAAAACTGTCTAGCAGAACCTTCTACGTGACGAGTCACGTAGTCAGTGATTTTGTTTGACCTGCGAGTGTTGAGTTTGGAAACGCTTGCTGAGTGACTTTGTCACTCACTCCTTTCCCTGTTTCCTTTTGCAGGTCAGTAGTTCGAGGCTGAGCTGGATGCGAGACCGCTGCGAGATTTTGGGGATGTGGCTCGGCAGCAGCAGATAGCATGTTGGCTCGCATGCTTTAGTATTCTCATGTATATATGTGTGTATTATACCCTAGTATACTATATGATCAGTTACTTTTATACATGAGCAGCCTGGGTTTTCACGCTTATATTTTAATTTACTTTTACAGTAAATTATATTAGTAGTTTCTTTTATAAAGAAAAATTTTATCCAGCAGCAGTTTCTTTTCTGTAGTGGTCCCCGTCTCAGGTATATTTTATTATTATATGAACAGTAATTTCCGCAGCGTACAGTAACCTGGGGCAGGGGTCGCTACACTCAGCGCACCCAGGCAGCACGAAAATGTACAGAGACCTCAAGAGAAATTTCTGGTGGTCAGGGATGAAGAAGGACATAGCAGACTTCGTCTCCAGATGCCTTATATGTCAGCAAGTGAAGGCAGAGCACCAGAGACCCTCAGGATTACTTCACCCCTTGAGTATTCCTGAGTGGAAATGGGATGATATCTCCATGGACTTCATCTCGGGTCTTCCCAGAGTCCAACGGGGATATGATGGAGTTTGGGTGGTTGTGGATAGACTCAGTAAGTCAGCACATTTCCTGCCAGTCAGACAGGGAATGTCTACAGAGCAGCTAGCTAGGCTTTACATCAGAGAGGTGGTGAGACTCCACGGGGTTCCCAGGACGATAGTGTCAGACAGGGACTCCAGATTTCTGTCAGCCTTCTGGAGGTCTCTGCAGAGAGCATTGGGAACCAGGCTACATTTCAGTTCAGCATATCACCCTCAGACAGATGGCCAGACTGAGAGGGTGAATAAGATATTAGAGGACATGCTGAGAGCTTGTTGTATGGACTTCCAGACCGATTGGGCAGAGTTGATTCCTCTAATGGAGTTTGCCTACAACAACAGTTATCAGGCGACAATTCAGATGGCTCCATTCGAGGCGTTGTATGGTCGGAAGTGCAGATCTTCTCTCCATTGGGATGAGATTGGGGAGAGAGATTCTCTTGAGACAGCAGTGGGACCAGAGACTACTCAGAGGATGATTGAGCAGGTCAAGATCATTAGGCAGAGGATGAGACAGGCCCAGGATCGTCAGAAGAGTTATGCTGATCTTCGGCGCAGAGAGATAGAGTTTTCAGTGGGCGATAAGGTGTTTCTGAGGATTGCTCCCTACAGGCAAGTCCTCAGATTTGGGAAGAAAGGAAAGTTAGCGCCCAGATTTATTGGTCCCTACGAGATCCTTGAGAAAGTAGGGACAGTCGCCTACAGATTAGCGCTGCCAGCCAGTATGGACAGAATCCACAACGTCTTCCACGTGTCTCAGTTAAGGAAGTATGTGGGTGATCCGTCGCATGTTCTCCAGTTTTCAGAGATAGAGTTGGCAGAAGACTTGAGCTACCAAGAGCTTCCAGTTCAGATCCTGGACTACAGAGTTAAAGTCCTCAGAAATAAAGAAATCCCACTGGTCAAAGTTTTGTGGCGCAGCCAGCGTGTAGAAGAAGCTACCTGGGAGGTAGAGTCTGAGATCAGGGATAGATTCCCCGAGTTGTTCAGGTAATTCCGGGGTCAGAATTTTTATAAGAGGGGAGGAATGTAGCATCCCAGAGTTTTAGAAAACCCTTAGGGGTAGAGTTTTGGGGTTAGAAACAAAATTCAGTGATAGATTAGGGGCTTAGAAGAGTTCAGGGGTGAGATAGTAGTTTTCCAGAGCTGTGTGGCCTTCGTATGATGCCTTTAGGGAGGTTTTAATCATGCGAAGCGCGGGAAATGAATTTCCTTCATTTTCCCTGGTGCACTCCCGTGCACTTCTCCCTGCACGCCCGTGCAGGTGGGTAGAAAAGAGAGAGAGATGAGAGTTATTGCATTTTCTCACCGTTTCAGCCAAGTTTTCTCTTCTTCTTTCAGCAGCTCACAGCCCTAGACGCGAGATTCAGCTTCCAGCAGCTCCCTTTCTAGCTAGAGATCAGCCTGAGAGATAGTTATCCAGCAGCCATGTCGAGAGGTAAGTGTTTCTTACTCTCTCTTTCAGCTTCCCAGCTTGTTTGGTGTGGATGGAAACGTGTGTTTCCATTCCCAGCTTGAGATGCTATGCTTGCATGTGTATATGGTGATGAGATGATGATTATATGTTGATTGCTATGCTTATTTTCCGCCCAGAACCATGCATGCTTTGCTGTGTGAGTGTAGTGTGAGAAAACTTGATGCATTGATGGTGGAATCAATAGCAATGGATGGATGTTGAAATTGATGATTGATGTGTGTATATTGAAGTGCCATTTATGCATGTTTTCAGTTAATTTCAGTTTGGTTGAGAATCAGTTGGTTTCCAGCGCGTTTCAGGCGAACCATGTCTGAGCAGAACAAGACACACGACCGTGTGCCCGCCAGAGCACGCCCGTGTGCCCTTGTTCCTGCAAGGACACGACCGTGTGCACGAAGTGCACACGGGCAGGAAACACAGGGACACGACCGTGTGTCCTGAGGGACACGGCCGTGTGTCCCATCTTTGCTTGAAATGGCCCAGAATTCCAGAAGCACACACGCCCAGACGCACGGCCAACACACGGTCCCGTGTGCTGGGGCACACGCCCGTGTGCCCTTGCCCAGCACGGCCGTGTGTTCTGCGTGCACGACCGTGTGCCTTCCTTGCACGGTCGTGTGCCTTCTAGATTTTCCAGAAAAAGGCAGAAATGAATTGTTAAAGGTTTGGTAATCCATCCAAGGCCTAATAATCATCAGATAATCCATATTTCAGCTAAGAACAGATGCATAAGCATGCATAGCACAGCATGTAGCCTGAATGAGGATCCAGGGATCTGAATTCAGTAGATTTCAGTAGTTAGAACCCAATATATGGGTTTCAGTTTTGGGGTGAACTCGAGGGGGCATCTGTGGGACCCAGCTCTCTGACACCAGTCAGTCAGCTCAGCAGCATATCAGCAGATCAGTTTCAGTTTTCTAGCCAGTAGCTAGAATTTTCAGCCCACTTGGCCAAGATGCCGAATCCCTGTGTTCATCAGTCTGATCAGCACAGCAGGTACCTTCGGGTACAGTTATAGATTCAGATGCATGCATCATCAGTCATTTTCAGTTTCCAGCTCAGCATGTCATTACATATACATATTGGCATGACTAATCAGATAATCAGAAATCAGTAATCAGATAACAGTTAATCCAGAATCAGCAGTTTCAGCGCCAGCAAGCGACTAGATGTATGGATAGGGCCGAGGCCAAGTTTCAGTGTGTGTTTGTGTGTGCTTGTTGCTTGCTTGGGCGGGGGAAGTAAGGAATGCTTACTGGGTGATCTTTATCACTCATCCCTTTCCTTCTTCCTTCCTTTTCAGGTTTTGCTGCTGGCGAGGAGCGGGTGGACTGATGCTGGCGAGGGGAGACCCCACACACACTTTCTGATGTATTTTCTTTTCAGTTTTTGGACCTGTGAGGTCTTGTATGTATTTTGTACATTTCCAGGTGTAAAGAATGTTGTACAGAAACAATATATATATATTCAGCCAGTTGGGCTCATTGTACATTTCAGATTCAGTTTAAGCTTCCGCTTACAGTGTAATTAGCAGCAGAGTTCTTTTCTTTTCGTAGGATTCCCGTCTCGGGTACCCAATTTTCAGTTTATTAAATATAAAGAAACAGTATTAGTCAGCAGCAGGGGTACTCGGGGCGGCGGGTCCTACATTTTGGCCATCTTTGATTCATGCATGTTGTTGACCATGCTTTAGTGAGAGAAACGTGGTGCTTCAATGGTGAAATCTTGATGAATGAGTGCATGTTGCATTTGATGCTTTAATTGTGTTGCTTGAAGTGCTGGAAATGTGTATTTGAGGTGAATTGGTGATTGAATGTGAAATGGTTATGAATTTGTGCATTTTCCAGGCGGTGTTCTTGTTGAAGAACAAGACACATGACCGTGCGCCTGCATGGCACGGTCGTGTGCCTTTGTTTTCCAGGACACACGCCCGTGTGCACGCTGTGTGCACGGGTAGAAAATGCACACGCACGCCCGTGTGTCCGCAGACGCACGCCTGTGTGCGTGGCTTCAGTAAAATTCCTAGGATATTCCAGTAGCTTGCATGGCCGGACGCACGACCGATGCACGGTCCCGTGTGTCCAGGCACACTCCCGTGTGCCTTAGCCACACACGCCGTGTGTGAGGCCTGCACGCCCGTGTGCTTTGCTCACACGCACGTGCACCTGCAGATTTTCAGAAAAAGATTATAAATTGATAAATAAAGCATGGAAAATTCAGATAATGACAGAAATGCTTCAGATAAGCTTCAGATAAGCAATCATTCAGATAATAAGCTGCATATGCATATCATGGCATTACATGTAGCTTCAGAGAGGATCACGGGATCCGAATTCAACAGTATTCAGTATTCAGAACCTGATGTATGAGTGAGAGTATAGGTGGTACACGAGGGGGCATCTGTGGGACCTAGCCTTCTGACACCAGTCAGGACGCTCGCAGCATTTCAGATTTTATCATCTGACACCAGTCAGATCGGTCAGTAGTATTCAGATTCAGCTTTCTAGCCAGTAGCTAGACTGTTCAGCCCACATGGCCAGGATGTCGAATCTCTGTGTTCACCAGTCTGATCAGCACAGCAGGTACCTTCGGGTACATAGAGATATTCAGATGCATGCATCCAGTATTTTCAGTTAGCATGGCATGACATACACATCATGACATAAATAAATATGATATCAGTATATAATGAGAATGAGATTCAGATAACAGTTTCAGATTCCAGCAAGCGCATAGATGTATGAATAGGGCCGAGGCCCAGGTATGTTTGATTATTGTGATTGTTTGTGCTTGCTTGGGTTTTGAGGGAAGTAAGGAGCGCTTACTGGGTGATCTTTATCACTCATCCCCCTCCTTCTTCCATCCTTTTCAGGTGTTCGTGCTGTTTTTGAGGAGCGAGTGGTTCGAGGCTGACAGGAGAGAGCCCACACCGCGATCTCAGTTGTACTGTTTTCAGTTTTGGACCTGTGTGGTCATATGTATCTTTTGTATGTTTTCAGATGTATCCAGATGTACAGAAAAGTATACGTATGTATGAAAAGGCCAATGGGCCCATTGTACAGAATAGAATGTATGTTTCAGGTTATATTTATATAAATCAGCTTCCGCTTTGTATTCGGAATGTATAGATGACAAGTTTCAGTGAGTTTTATTTTCGTAGGATTCCCGTCACGGGTACCCGAGTTTTCAAACTATTAATTAAAGAATCCTTCAGTATTCAGTAGCAGGGGTATTCGTGACAGCGGGTCCTACATAACGAGTTGCAAATTATTATATAACAATGTTCTTTTGTTTGTGGGAAAGAATTTGTTTAAGTAAATCCAAACTCCAAGGTAAGGCGCTCCCATGGTATTCCTTATCTTTCTTTCCATTAATTTGTTTGAAATTTCTTATATGATAGTTATAATAATAATATTATCATTACTACTACTATTATAATGTTTTAATCTAGGGTTATTCAATTAAAATATTACATTAAATATATGTTAGGAAACAAATCAAGTGAAAAAAAAAAATGTTAGAAATCAAAGTCATGTATATAGAACAAGACAAATTTTGTGATCTGATTAATAATATTTAAATTCACAACTGTAATAAGTTTATAAGATATAAGAGATATAACTATATATCTATATATGAAACCAGAATAACATAATTACAATTACAAAAAAGGCCAAACACTTATTCCCACTTAAGGTTTCCCTAATTGATAAATTTTCATTCAAAAACTTTTAAAAAACCAAATATCCACCCGATAACCAACTTTCATCCGATTTTATTAATATTTTTGATGAGATGACTAAAATACCCTTCACTGAAAATATAAATAATATTAATATTAAAATTAATTTAATATAACATAATATTAATATAATAATAATAAAATTAGAAAATATAAAAAATGAAAAACCATAAATATAACTAAGTGATCGAAAATGATGATCTTGTTCAATTGGTAGTCGGATCTGTCTGCTTTAATGGTTGAGGAGACCAGATTTGACCGCCATCGAGAAAGGTCAGAAACGATTGGTTTCAAGCATGTTGACTGTTTCTAGCCTACTAACTATTTCTAGCCTATTGACTATATTTAGCCATCTCTAGCCACCTCTGCTAGATTTTTAGATGCTAGATTTGACTGTCTTAATTATCATGATGGTCAGGTTCAGCTGTCAATCAAATCAAGTGGTCATTTTCGATCATTTGATTAGGTTTACATCAGGAACGACCACTTTTAAAAATTTTATTTTATTTTAGTTTTTTATTAATTTTTAAAATTTTTTATTAATTATTGAATTTATTATTATTATTTTAAGATTATATTAATATTATTATATATTTTCATTATTTAATAAAATTAATTTTATTATTTATTATTTTTTAATTTTTTATTCAAAAAGATAAATATACTTCTTTAAATAGTTAAATTTAACAGTTGACCATTAAATTTAATATGAATATTTAATTTTTTAAAAATTTTTAGTTAGAAGTTTATCATTTAAGGAAACATTGGATGGAAATACGTCGTTTGGCCTATAAATAACTCGCTAAACCCCTGTTTGCAGGTCTAGAGTAACTCTATGAAAAGGTCCACACTCTAACCATATTTTTTTTTTTTATCATAATTGGTTTAAATTAATTAATTTTTGCAAGATATTGAAATAAAATGCTGAGAAATAAATTATGATATATAAATAAATAGAGCTTAAAGAGAATTACTTTAACTGAAACTAAATTTGATTTATCTTCTTATCTAAAACCCAATAACAAGGCTTTCACATATCCTAATATTATCCCTCTTTTTTTTATATTAATTATTTTTTTAGAAAATTCTGATATCCTTAATTATTATTACTATTACTACTTATACTATTATAATGTTTTATTAATTCTTGGGATTACAACACCTCAGATATTTTTTATTGTACCAAATAGGGTTGGATTCGAGTCGAATTAAATATAAACAGTAACGTGTTCGTGTTCGGGCTCCTTTCATACTGTTTGAGTTCGGATTCATATTCGTATTCGCTGAATATTTTTAAATAAAGTTCGTATTCGTATTTGGTTCGTATAACTAAGTTCATATTCGGTTCGTATTCGTATTTATATTCGTATTCAGTTCGTATAATTCGTTTTTATATTTATTAAAAATTATAATTAATACAAATAATTAATAAAATATAATTAAAAAATTATTATTTTAAGTTCGGATTCGTATTCGATTCGCATAGTTCGTATTCGGGCTCGTGTTCATTGAATTTTAAAATTACAGTTCGAGTTCATGTTCGTGTTTAGATTCGTTCGATTTATTTTGGGCTCGTTCGAGCTAAACTTAAAAACGAATCCAAATTTATTCGGTTCGAATCTAACCCTAGTACCAAACATAGAAAATTAGAATATTTGTTTCGTTTTTTTTAAAGCAAATTGATTAATTTAGTATTTTCGATAGCAAATAATGCAAGTTTATTCTATTTTAATAGAAAATTCTTTCAACAGAGTGTATAAAGACGTGCGAAATTCAATTCAAAGTTTTTTTTTTTTTCTGATACTCTTCCTCAAACTTCAATCTTCCCCGTTTTAATCTTTGTGGTCTAAAAAGAGTATTGCTTGAACGGTGAGTTCGCATTGTTCTTGCCACTTTTATCTCCCTCTGGTAAAAAAAAATTGATAGTTCCCTGCAGAAACTTTTTAATCTTCTTTCTTCCTCTCTCTTCTATGTTTCTACCATGGTTGTTTACTGAATTCTTATTCTATTTTCTCTATTTATATATAATTTTAGCTCTGAAACAATGTCAGAAGTTTTTTCCCCTGATTTTCCAGGTGCCATCATAACATACTTCATAAAAATATTAAGAAAATATAGGTAAAATTTATACGTTCTTTCTGTCTTTTATGAAACCTTAGGTTTTGGATATGTTTATCCTGAAATTTGTATCATTTGATATCAGAGTCACTGTTATATTTTTCAATTATATGAGTCCAGTCAGAAAGTATTGGTTTATGGCGCGGGGTCTCTATGACTTTGGGCTTAGTGGTTCTCCCAAGATTCGTATTAATTTCTAAGTTATTCATAATATGCCATATTTTGAAAACATAAATTTTGATGCAGATATGGCAGTTGAGGCAGAAGTTTCTGCCCAGATAGATCCACAATTGGTGTGAAACTCCTTTGTGCAGCAGTTCTACAAGATTCTTCATCAATTTCCTGATCAGCTTCACAGATTTTATTAGGAATCAAGCTTTCTGAGCCGCCCCGCAGGAACAGAGGGCCTCGTGGTCACCTCATCAACCCTTCAAGTATAACTTTCGCCATTCAAGAAGTTCAACTTTTGTTTTTGAAAATTTAAGATACCTTCATGTTCATCTTCATTTTAGGTGAAACAATTTTTTGATCTTGGTGTAGGCAATAATAAGTTCATCTTTGTGTTTATTTTATGGATTCATGGCGAAATAATATTTTTTCTCCTTGTTATAATTGACAACCATTTCGTCTATAAGAATGGGTGGGGACAAAGGGCATCAGCTTGTAGGCTGTTTAGGATTAATCTCTTTTTTAGGATTTGTTTTCAAATTTTTTATGGTGTTTGTTTTATGGGTTTGTGGTTAAATAATTTTCTTATCCGGAATTGACAAACATTTTGTCTATAAAAAGTAGGGCTAGATTCGAATTGAACTAAATATAAACAGTAATATATTCGTATTCAGGTTCGTTTCGTATTGTTTGGGTTCGGATTCGTATTCGTGTTCACCTAATATTTTATAGTAAAGTTCGTATTCGTATTCAATTCGTATAGCTAAGTTCGTATTCGGCTTATATTCGTATTCGTATTCGATTTATATAATTCGTTTTTATATTTATTAAAAATTATAATTAATAAAATTTAATAAAAAAATTATTATTTTGAGTTCGAATTCTTGTTCGTGTTAGGTTCGTATAGTTCGTGTTCGGACTCGTATTCGTTGAATTTTAAAATTACAGTTTGGGTTTATGTTCGTGTTCGGATTTATTCGGTTCGTTTTAGACTCGTTCGAACTGAATTTAAAAACGAATCTGAATATATTTGGTTTGAATCCATCCCTAATAAAAAGTGGACTGAGATGGAGAGCACTGACCTATAAGCTGTTAGGGCTTCACCCCATTTTAGGATTTTTTTTTTTTTAAATAAGAATTTATTACAGTTTTTATTTTTTGGGTTTGTGGTAGGTAGGGCTGGATTCAAACCGAACATGTTCGGGTTCGTTTTTGAATTCGGCTCGAACGAGCCCAAAACGAGCCGAACGAATCCGAACACGAACACGAACACAAACACGAACTGCAATTTTAAATTTCGGTTCGAACGAGCCCGAACACGAACTATGCGAACCGAACACGAACACGAACACGAACCTGAACTTAAAATAATAATTTTTTAAATTAAATTTTATTAATTATTTGTATTAATTATAATTTTTAATAAATATAAAAACGAATTATACAAATCGAATAGGAATACGAACACGAATACGAATACGAACACGAATACGAACCGAATACGAACTTAATTATACGAACCCAAACTAAAAATGTTCGACGAACACGAATACCGTAACAGGTTGAACGAAGCTGAACATTTAATATGTTATTGAAACACATTTGTTCACGTAATCCGTTCTCTAGTGGTAGGGCTACCCTTGTTTCCAACCAAAACAAACAAAGAATATGTCTTCGTGTTCGCCTTATTTCAGATCGCTCGAAGTTCGGCTCGTGATTTGTGTTCACGTAATATTTTAGTAAAGTTCAGATTCAGATAGTATTCGGGTTCGTGATAATTTATTTTTATATTTATTAAAAATTATAATTAATACAAATAATTAATAAAATTTAATTAAAATTTTATTATTTTAAGTTCGAATTCGGGTTCGTGTTCGTGTTCGGGTTCATTTGGTTCATGTTCGGGCTCGTTCGGTTTGAATTTAAAAATTATAGTTCGGGTTCGTGTTCGTGTTTATGTTCGGATTTATTCGGTTCGTTCAAACCGAACTTAAAAACGAATCTGAATATATTCGGTTCGAATCCAGCCCTAGTTTGTGGTTATATAATTTCTTATCTTTGTTGCAATTGGCGGCCAATTCGTCTATAAAAACGAGTGAGGAAAGAGGATTTGGGCTTAATCCCGCTTCAGGATTTCTTTTGGGTATAAAAATCTTAATTTATTTTTTATTAGTGTTAGTGTTAAGTATAAAAATCTTAATATATTATATACAATAATAGATATTATTATTTTTGGTAACAAGAGAACTCACAATAATATTGACTTTATTAGATATAGTTTTGTTTGTTTTTTGGTGAATCATGTCTATCTTTCATATTGATTCAAGTGTATTTGTTTGGATTCTACACACCTTTTGGTTCGTTTAATCTTGGTATAAACAATTTTTGTGTTTTCGAATTCAAAAACATGTTCATTATCATTTCCATTTTTCAAGTTTACAGCGATATGATTTTTTATTTTGTTGTAGGGAATAGATTAGCAAATACTGGCCTTGGATTACCAGAATTATTTAACAGAAATAGTGACTGTGGCTGCTCGAAGCTCCTATGGTGGTGGAGGGATTGTTTTGGTCACTTATTATTTGATCAGAAAGGATTATGATAAAGAGGAAATTTGCTCAGTGATTTTTTTATAATAAAATTTGGATTTATATTTGATTTGTACAATTTAATTCGTTTTCGGTTTGAATTTATATTCGTATTCATATTCAGTTTGTATGATTCGATTTATATTTTATTAAAAATTATAATTAATACAAATAATTAAAAAAATATAATTAAAAAATTTTTAATTTAGATTCGGATTCATATTCGTATTTAATTTATACAGTTCGTGTTTATGCTCGTGCTCGCAAATTTTTAAAACTATAGTTTGGGTTTGTGTTTATGTTTGAATTAAAAAAACTAGTTTCAGATTTATTCATATTGAACTTAAAAACAAATCCAAAAATGTTTGATTCGAATCTGATTCTAATTTTTTACACTGTGTTAGAAGTAGTTAAATTATTAAAGATGGATTCAATGAAATAACTGGAGACCCACTTATTCAAGTCAAACCAATTCGGATTTGATCTACCCCAAATTACCATAATCTTGATTTTACAAGTAAGGCTAGTGTTGGATTCAATAACCTTGGTCACACTGTTGGCAATGTAATGAGATCAACATAAAATATTGTAGGTTTATCGACAATACAAGGTAGGGTTGGATTCAAACCGAACATATTTCGATTTATTTTTGAGTTCAGCTCGAACGAGCCCAAAACGAAACGAACCGAATAAATCTAAACACGAATACGAATCCGTACTAAAATTTTAAAATTCAGCGAATATGAGTCTGAATACAAACTATGTGAACCGAATATGAATACGACTCTGAACTTAAAATAATAATTTTTTAATTAAATTTTATTAATTATTTATATTAATTATAATTTTTAATAAATATAAAAACGAATTATACGAATCGAATATAAATACGAATACAAATTGAATACGAACTTAGTTATACAAATCGAACATGAATACGAACTTTGCTATAAAAATATTTTACGAATACGAATACGAATTCGAATCCGAATCTAAACAGTACAAAACAAGTCTAAACACGAATATGTTACTGTTTACGTTTGATTTGGTTCGAATCCAGCCCTAATACAACGTCAGTCTTGCTTTAGCTTTTCTAATATCATGGTTTCAAAATTGGATGGAAAAAGGCATTCGATAAAAAAAAACAAAGAAAATTATTGTTAAGACTTGATCCTAACACCTTACCTATTAATTTTAACCATGCATATTAACGTGTTGATTACACATTTAATAATTAATTATATAAAAATATTTTAAATATTGTTTTTAAACAATTAATCAATCTAAAAGTTGGTTAGATTGAACTATTTTTCATTGGTTTAACATCCGATTTGATTTTGAAAATGTTATCAATCTCATGACAACATTTTTATTTATAAGTCAAAGTTTCAATTCAGTAGTTTAGGTCATTTGTTCATTCAACAATATTATTTATCTTGCTTACAACAATATTTACTCGATTGGTAGAACTTGAGCTTAAACCGGTATTATGACAATAATTTAAGTTTTAATTTTGATTTGATTTAAATTAATTTTTCTGGATAGGCCAAAGGACTTAGTCCCACTTAAGGTTTTCTCAAATGACAAAATCTCGTCATCAATTTTTTAAAATCTAAACACCCATCTCTCAAATATTTTTTATCTAATTTTATCAAATTTTTTGATGAAATGATTAAAATATTATTATTAAAAATTATAATAAAAATATAAAATATTTAAAATAATTTTGAAAAACATTAAAATAAAAAACAATAGTCACAACATTGGTGGCAGTGGTTGTTAAAAACCCACTAAGTGGTTAGAAATGATTGTCTAGTTTACTGGTCATCTTGTTTTAGTAGTAAGGCTAGATTCGAATCAATTCAAACACGAACATATATATATATATATATTCATGTTTGGGCTCGTTTCGTACAATTCAGATTCATATTTGTGTTCGTGTTTGCCAAACTTTTTATAGTAAAGTTCAGGTTCGTATAATTTGTATTTATATTTTATTAAAAAATTATAATTAATATAAATAATTCATAAAATTAAAACATTTTTAATTTAAGTTCGGGTTCATATTCGTGTTTGGTTCGTACAATTTATGTTCGGGCTCATGTTTACTGATTTTTAAGACTATGATTTCGATTGGGTTCGTATTCGTATTCAAATTCGAACAAGTCATTTTATACTCGTTTAAATTGAACATAAAAATAAATCTAAATATATTTGATTTGAATTCAACCTTATTTAATACGGACGACTAGATTTGGTCTTTACTATCATCAATGATGACCAAAAACGATAAAAAATGATCAAAAATAATTAAGTATCGATGGTGGAAGAGACTAAATTTGACATTCTCAAACAAACAAAATAACCAAATTTGAATGCCTCATGAATTGCGTGGCCATTTTTTATTACTTAATAAAGTTTTCAACAGTCATTGTCACTGATAATACTGTCAACTGTAGCCATTGTTTTTTATTTTAATTTTTAAAAAATTTTTATTATCTTTCAAATCATTTTTTATTTTTAAAATTTATTTCATTATTATTTTTATATATTTTAATATTTTTATGATTTATAAAATTTATTTTATTTTATTTTTTACTTTTAAAATTGTTTATTTAAAAAGATAAAAAAAAAATTTTATTAATTATTAAATTATTAAATTTAGCGAGTAGATTTAGTTAATAATTGACTGTTTAATTTTTGCAAGTTTGAATGGCGTCGTTTAAGAAAAACTTTGGGTGGGATCAGTCGTGCTGCCTTCTAGATACCTTACTTCATAAGTAACAGGCTCTGGTTAGCCCTTAAAAAGAACTCCCGAAAATTTGTATTTGATTCCTTTATCCATTCCATCTCCTTAAAATCCAATCAAAACCGTTTTCCTGAACCTTAAGCCCACCATGAATCAACGAAATTCATCTCCAATTATCCTCTCAATCGCCCTTACTTTTCTCGTCATCAAGCTGGACGCATCGGATCCGTCCATATACGACGACCTGGAATCCAACGGTCTCCCCATGGGCCTTTTCCCCAACGGCATCACTGATTATTACGTGGACCCTTCTTCGGGCTTCTTTCAAATCAACTTGACTCAGCCCTGTAGCGCCAAGTTCGAAAATCAGCTCCGCTACGATTTTAATGTGTCGGGACAGTTGAGTTTTGGGAAGATCGGAGAATTATCGGGTGTGATGCAGCAAGAACTGTTTTTGTGGTTCCCCGTCAAGGGGATACGTGTCGATGTCCCGAGCTCTGGGTTGATTTACTTCGATGTTGGGGTTGTTAACAAGCAGTTCTCGCTGTCGTTGTTTGAGAATCCGCGTGATTGTACGGCCATTGATCCTGATGATCATGGTTCTAAGGTTGGTGGGTTTGAAGTTTTCTGATTTGTGGAAATGGGTTGATGTAATGTGAGTTGTGGAATTTTGTTTTTACAGAAAGGGGCTGGTGGGATGCAGCTTAATTTCATGAAATTCTGTTGAATATGCTAGATTAGGATTTTTATTTATTTATTTATTTTGGTTGAATGATGAGGATTTTATTTGACAATTAGTGTTTTCAGATCCATATTATGTCCATTGTACTTGATTTCATGGGAGGGATGATAGATAGGTGCATAAGGTTTTGTAGGGAAATGTATTGATTCTGAAAAAATTCTTTCAGACACTAATGACTTGTAATCTGAAAATGTGAATTATAACACGAAACATAAAAATGTGATGATCAATTGTTCATAGACATACAATTGTTAGGATTTTATTTAACAATTAGTGTATGAAGGCTGAGATTTTGGTGTCGTAGATGATGTCTAGTTTGAGGAGCACAATAGATAGGTGTATTGGAAAATATGGAGTGCTGGAATAGAAAACATGAAACTTGTAATTGCTAAATTTTGAATTGTAGCATAGAATGCAAGATTGGTAAATCACAATGTGAGGCATGTTATGTATAAATACTGCATGATACTGGAGCCCGAAGCATATAGCATTTTTTGTTGTGTTTTCTGTTTTTTATTTAAATTGCTTCATTATTATTGTAAAGTTGCTGGGGATGTGACCATGGACTATATGTTATCACTAAGTTTGTTTTTTTAATTTTATTGTTTGAGGTTGTTATGAAATAGGATATGATAGTGGTAGCGACTTCATTAGTTTATTGTGTTGATATGTAAATGATATTTTATTATGGAAATATCGTGTTTAAATACATGAATGTATTTGATATGTTGATGTTCTTGTAAGTTTCTAGGATCTCTAATACTATGTTTCAAGGATTCATGGACTCACACATAGAGGTGGAGCTCAATAAAACTTGCTAACAAATTCAAATTTGAAGTATGTGTGGTTTTCACATGTATTTGCTTCAAAGATTTGTTAATAAATTTAAAATTTTGTTTAATTTTTCTACTGTGATTTTGGCCATGGAATTTGATATGACCGTTGTCTGACTAATGTTGGCAAGCTCTATCATTGATTGATGATTGCCATTGATCTGTCCTGTTGAATTTGTTCTGGTCCATTTTAAGTGATGCTGGAATTTGTCATTTTTCAATTTCAGGATAACAACACAAGCCTTGGGTCTGAAGTTCGTCTCAAAGACAAACTAAGCGCGGTTTCGTAGGTTTCAAGGGCTGAGGAATTATTCATGATCCTATGGGGGTTTTGCTATTGCCTAAACGGACTGTTGGAGAGTCACTTTGCCAGGTTATATGCTTCCAGTGCGTGTGTTTGTTTGCTTTGTTGTACAGACCTTGTGGCCCAATACTCTTATCTTTGGGGGATAAAAATACTACTGTTTTGGTAACTGAAAGGGAAAAATTATAGGGTAATGTAAATAAGAAGCTAAATTAAATACTAATGATAATGTGTTACTTTGGGATAGAGTATTTACTTTATCCTTAATTCAAAATCACCCAATCATATAGGGATACATCTTTATTAACACCCATTTGATACTCATTTTAAGTATATATAACATTGTTTATAAGAATAAAGCATCAAGGAGGTAATATTAGCCAGGGTGGTTCTTGCTTCTGTGAATAAAAAATCTACTAGAAATCACCATTGTTTCTTCTTATTTGTTCTCATATCATGTGCATCTAAATGAATTGCATGTTGTAATGTGTTTTTCTTTCTTATTTTTCACGTAAATGGAAGAATTTGTCAATGTCTCTGTATTTTCATTTTATGATTCTGTTAAATGAGTCTGATGATAAAACAAGCTATCAATGTTGTCAGAAGAAGAGATTCCATTGTTCTATTTTTAAGTTAACATTATATTTTGACACACAGTTTACATACATTTGAAGGCAATATATAAATCCTAGTTAACAGATATTGATATGTGTATTTGGTAGTCAGATTTTCTGAACAAATCATAGTCATATTATAGATCCACAGGTCGCATCCATTATATTTGACTAGATTAACAAAAGGATAGAGTTATATTCGCGGTATGTACTTAATATTTGAGAAGATTTATGTCATAGGGGTAAAACCTCACACCTTATGAGATTAGGCCTATCGACCTAATTTCTTTGCAATTACCACAAATCTTCTTGAAAGTTGTCAGGGGTTAATATTTTTGGACGTCCTGTGTAGCCTCTTGGTTTCGTTTTGCATGCGGTCACATTATGGTTAAAGGTCATTAGTTTTGTTCTGTATTGAATTCATGGCTTAATTGCCTTTCAATATTGTCCCCCGACTCTATTGTGCATGTTTTGTGGCTGAAACAACATACCCATGAAACTAACATTTACGCACATTCACCCATCATCGCAGCAAGATTAGTGTCAGCAGTCCTTTTCACCTCTATTAAAACTAGACTCAACAGTGGATTGTATTTTGCACAATTTGTCATGCCCATAGACTTTGTTGACATGTAATTGAATATATTTTTATTTATTGAGTTTTAAATTATTTTTTCGGGCTGTGTTGGACCAACCCACAAATTGGACTCTGAAGTCCTAACATGGCCGAAGAACTTATTCCCATTTATAGTTTCAGACGGAGATAAAATCTTATCTGTCAAATTTTAAAATTTCAGTTTTTTATCCTTTGATCAAATTTAAATATAATAGTAAACAATAATCATTCAAGGGTAATTTTTTTATTTTAAGATTAAAATTTTATAAAATAAATTTATATAAATATAAAATTTTAAAAAGTAAAACAGTCACTGCCATCAATGCCAACGGCAGTGGTCGTCAATAACGGAGCAAGGTAGCCGTTTCTAGCCATCTAGTTTCAGAGAAGGCTAAATCTGGTCTCCTCGTTCAGTGGAAGCAGCTAGAATAAGTAGCCGAAAAGAGTTGGCTTTTGTTTCTAGCGGAGGCGGTCAGATTTGGCCGCTTCCACCGAACGAGGAAGCTAGCCTGAGACCAGATGATTGAAAACAGTTACCTAGATCCATTATCTGTGGTCATCGTCATCGGTACCGACGACAGTGGCTATTTTACTTTTTTAAAATTTTTAAATATTTTTTAAAATTATTTATATTTTAAAAGTATTTTATAATTTTATTATAAATTTTTATTTTTTAAAATGGTATTTTAGTAATTTTATTATAAAAATTATAAAATAATGACTTCAAAGGTAGGAGATTGAGATTTTGAAATCTAACGGATTAGATTCTGTTTCCGTCTCAAACTATGGTTGGGATTACGTCCTTTGGCTCCTGTACAGCCTTCAGAGGTGTCTTGAGAGGATATGGTCGGACTATGTTGGATTGACGCCTTGGGCATGTCTAAATAAAAGGGTCACTATGTGTCAATCAATTCATATTGAAATTGGTGACTAATTTACATATGCAAAAGGTGAGATTGTGTCTCGGTTAATTCTGTTTGATTAATTTTAGGATGAGCTCTTGCTAGAGTTCATCAAGCTGGTAAGATCTTGATCTAAGCTCGAACTTGATACCGGTTTGGAATAACGTTTGAGTAACAAAATTGTAGTTCAATCTCCTAGTTCTCAATTATTATTTAAACTTTATAATTATTTATCAAATATTTTTACAGTCAAACTTTGCCGCCCCCAGTTATTATATAACGATTCCCAAAAACTCCTAAAAGTTTCATTTGACCCCCCTGCAAACCCTTAATCATCATCCTCTGCAATCAGAAAACCCCAAATTTTCTCAACCCTAAAACCACTCTCCCTCGCACTTTAGCCACCATGGCGTCTCTTTCTCTCTCCCTCTCGCTCCATCCTTCTCCCAAATCCTTCGTTTCCAATTTTACCCCGCGCTTATCAACGGTCCAGATTTTCCCTGCCCACAGATGGACCCAAGCCTACCGCTCCAAACCCATCTGCACCGTCCAAATGTCCTACAAAAATAATCCCCCCTCCTCCTCCACAACCCCCGCCCCGGAACGCCTTATCTCCGCCGTAGCCTACACTCTCCCCTTTTTCAACTCACTCCAGTACGGTCGTTACCTGTTCATGCAGTATCCCCAATTGGGGGTTCTCTTTGACCCGTTAATCCCCTTGCTCGGCCTCTACCGGGCCGTCCCATACGCCAGCTTCGTCGCCTTCTTCGCGCTTTATTTGGGAATCGTTAGAAACCCCAGTTTCAGCCACTACGTGAGATACAACGCGATGCAGGCCGTCACTTTGGACGTCCTCCTGGTGGTGCCGTTGCTGTTGACCCGGATTCTCAACCCCGGTCGGGCCGGAATCGGGTTCAAGTTGATGATTTGGGGCCACAATGCGGTGTTTGTTTTCAGCTGTTTCTGTTTTGTTTATGGGTTGATTTGTTCTATGTTGGGTAAAACTCCGTATTTACCCTTCGTGGCAGATGCCGCCGGAAGGCAACTCTAGGTTGTACGTTTTCGGGTTGTTTTAGCCTTTTTGGGAGATATGTACAAGCCGTAGAAGCGGGCCAATTAGGATTTTGCGATTATTTGGTAAGTGCTTTTGTTGCAAGAAGAGGTTGTACCTTTTAGACTTTTTCTGAAGTTTTTTTTGGAATAAGAGGTACAAATGGGTGAAGCGGGTCTAATTAGGGTTTATGTGGCATGTGAAATGCTTTAATTTGTAAAATTTTTTAATTACTATGATTAAGG
Source organism: Anacardium occidentale (assembly GCA_026122585.1). Classification (NCBI taxonomy): domain Eukaryota; kingdom Viridiplantae; phylum Streptophyta; class Magnoliopsida; order Sapindales; family Anacardiaceae; genus Anacardium; species Anacardium occidentale. The sequence continues at coordinate 1,103,143 of JAJEJH010000011.1, read as the reverse complement.
GCTGTTAATTACTCACGCCCGGTTTCATTTGGATCGATTTTTAAAACTTAATCAATTATAACTCATCATTGAATCAAATCGGTTGAAGTTTAAAATTTAATTAATCATCTGATCAAATTAATTCATAATTAAATCAAGTGTATCACACGAGGATAATCGAGTCCTTAGTTTTGTTCTAATAAGTTAGGATTAAACTCTTTAATCGACAAAGATTGAAATCGACCCATTAGTTAAATGATGCCTGAGCGGGGTGTAAAGGGATTGATTTTAATTTATAATAAATAAGTGAAATAATTTATCAAATGAATTGTCTTTGACCCCAAGGGCTTAGTCTAGTGGTAAGGACAGGGGTCACTCAGATGGTTAGGGTTTAAGTCATAATGAAACTAATAACTTCTGATTTATTTGGTCTGTGGTTGCAGGTTTCGGTGTAAACAGTCTGATTTGTACTGTTTAAAGATTTTTTAAAACTAAATTAAAAAAATATTTCAGGAAAATTTTAAATCAATATCAATTATTTTAAGTTTTAAACCAAACCAAATAGAAAAATACAGTTTGATTTATTAAAAGTCATCGAACAAAAATATTTTATATTTAATAAAATTTATATTTTAATTATAAAAAAATAAAAACGTAAAATAAATGTAAAATATATACATAATTGGTAAAAAAATAAAAGGATAAATATATAAAAATGAAGGGTTTGCCTTTTTTTTAACAATTTTATAAAAAATTTAATAATTTTTTTAACAAATTTGAGGTATGGATCGAGAATATTTCTTTTTATTTAAAGTGTGAAAATCCATCAATTTAACAAATTTTAAATGGTAAATAATTATTTAATCTATATATATTTTAAAAAATTTAGTTTAATTCAAATTATACCATTTTATAAAAAAAAAAATTAAATAGATGGATTTAATTTTATGAATTAAATCTAATTTAAAAGTAAAATTATTTATTTATTTTTAAAAAAGCAAAATAAAATGAAAAATTATGAACAGTATTATACAGTGGAGCAGGACTGAATTAAACTCGCAATAAGAAGAATCGCGCCCAGCGTTCCTCTTCTCACAAAAATTGACATCCGCCAAGCACGGCGGTGGGCTGCTGTATGAGTTACGAGGATTCCGTACACTTCTCAGTCACGCATGTGAAGGGTCTCCATCGGTTTATCGCCGAGTGCTGTCAACAGTGAAAAAACCGCCACGAACTTAGCCTGGACGCCGGCAAGTTTCCCGGAAGATTTTTCAAGCTTCAACAGGTTTATTATTATTATTATTATTATTATTATTATTACAAATCCCTGAAAGATGTGTTCATTTTTTATCTGATTTTATTTGTTATTATCTATATTTTTGTTAGAATCTTTCATCTTAATTATTCTTAGAGGCTTATTCAGATTATGTTTCTTTTTAACAGAATCTTTGCAGCTTGGATTTCATATTTTTAATTATGTGTATGCTTATATGATACAGATATGAAAGATAAGCTTCTGGGCTCCTGATTTTATCTAGAACAAGCTAGAAATTAGTAAAAATATCTGAATTATTCGTTTATTTTAGATTTCGGTGACGGGGCTGATGGGCTTGTGGTTATGATGTAATGATATGTGTCTCAATGGCATTAATATTGGCAAGAAAGAGATTGGTGCAATCCTGCTTTCTGAAGAGTTGTTCTGTGAGATTAATTTCGACATCAACTATTCCGAAAGTGGTGCTTGTTAACAGTGGTTGGTTTGGAAGGTCTCTAGTATTGGATGGATTGTGTAAATATATTCGGTTGTCAAATGCCCAGTGCTTTTGTGCTGGTAGTGTCGTGCCTGAAAAATTATGTTGGGAAGGTACGTCTCGAGAAGTTTTACTGAGAAAACTTGAATTAACACTAAAGAGTCATAAAGTGGATGAAGCTTGGGAAACTTTTAATGATTTACAGAGATTGCATGGTTTTCCTGAGAATTCAATTGTGAATAAGTTTGTCACTGAATTGTCTTACGCATCTGAGTCACATTGGCTAAAAAAAGCATGTGTTTTGGCTTTTAAAATCCTGAAAGAGAAACCGAATTTACTTCAGCATGACGTCCTAGCTAAGCTGACTCTCTCTCTAGCAAGAGCTCAGATGCCTGTCCCTGCCTCGATGATTCTTAGACTAATGTTGGAGAAAAATAATCTGCCGGCTATGAATGTGTTGCAGTTGGTTTTTCTGCATATGGTGAAGACTGAAATTGGGACATGTATTGCATCAAATCTCTTGGTTCAGATGTGTGATTGTTTCCTAACTTTAAGTGCAGAGAGAAGTAAATCGGCAAAGCTGATCAAACCTGATACAATGATCTTTAACCTTGTGTTGGATGCTTGTGTGAGATTTGGATCATCTCTTAAAGGCCAACATGTAATGGAACTTATGTCACAGGCTGGAGTCATCGCTGATGCTCACACAATTGTTATTATGGCCCAGATTCATGAAATGAATGGTCAGAGAGATGAGCTGAAAAAATTTAAAGATTACATTGATAGAGTATCATTTCCATTTCTGCAGCATTACAGACAGTTTTATGATTGTCTTTTGAGTTTGTATTTTAAGTTTGATGATATCGATGCAGCTTCTGAGCTTGTAGTTGATATGAATAGATATCGAGACTCTCTTCCAGATCAAAAACTAATGAAAGGTGCACAAAAACCTTGCCTTGTTCCAATAGGATCTCCCAACCTGAGGAATGGATTGAAGATACAGATTATGCCTGAGCTACTAGAGAAGGATTCCGTCCTCAAAATAGAAGGTCACCAAGAGCTCGTTCTCTTTAGAAATGGGAAACTTTTCCTTAGTAACCGGGCTCTAGCCAAGCTCATAAATGGATACAAGAGACATGGGAAGATAAGTGAGCTTTCAAAGCTCTTATTAACTATTCAGAAGGAAAACAATGCATTGGAGGGATTTACTTTGTGTTTCGATGTCATTGGTGCTTTTATTCAAATAGGTTTGCCGGAAACTGCTCACGACATCTTGGATGACATGAAATCAGCTGGTTATCCCATTAGTTCTACAACATACATGTCACTCCTAAGAGCTTATTACAAGTTAAAATTGTTTAGGGAGGCAGAGGCACTATCTAAACAAATGAACAAGGCTGGTCTGACTGTGAACTTGTCTGATGAGGTGGCCATCACAAGCACAAATCCGTCAGTAGGTAGATCACGTCTAGCTCAGTCATTAATTCGAGAATTGAGTGAGATGGGAAAGGCAGTTCCTTCTATGGTTTATGAGTTAAATTCTTCTATCTTCTTTTTCTGCAAGGGCAAAATGATAGACGATGCTTTGAAGATATACCGAAGAATGCAGGAGATGAAAATCCAGCCGACAGTACAAACCTTTGCTTATTTGGCATATGGCTACTCTTCTTTGGAAATGTATCGCGATATTACAATCTTGTGGGGCGACATTAAAAGGAACATGGCAACTGGCTATTTAGTGTTGAACAGTGATCTCCTCGAGATTCTTCTGCTTAACTTTCTTCAAGGTGGCTACTTTGAGAGAGTGATGGAGGTCGTCGATTACATGAAAGAGCATAACATGTACATAGACAAATGGATGTATAAAAGTGAGTTCTTAAAGCGCCATAAGAATCTTTATCAAAACCTAAAAGCATCAAACACCCGAACTGAAGCTCAGAGCAAGAGGCTTGAATATGTCAAGGCATTCCGGAAATTCATTGGCATCAATTGAAGTTCAGCCAGAAGTTCATGGCATTGCTTCTGGAGATTGTTTTGTATTCTCTTGTTTTGGGTGTAAAAACTGCCCGAACTTGAAGAATGGTGAAAGCCATGTGTAAGCACAGAATCAAGGTATCATATTCTCTGCAATTTAATGAAGGCAAAATGCCAATTATTTCTCCACAGTTTCTTATATTTCCCCAGTTTAATTTGCTGTAGTTTATATATAAATCTAGCAGTATAATGGAGAATTATAGCTAAGAACAAATGTGTCATGAAATTGACCTCCATTCAGAAATTGTTGGACTATATTGGAATTCTAATTATGACTGGGAACCACAGGAAGATTAGTGAGAGACAGACTGATAAAATTTTTGTTTCTCTTTTATTCATCTTTATACTTAATGCAATTCATAGTTGAAATTAATATCAATACCATTTGGAATCTAATTACCTTGGTGCAGCTTGTGTTTCTTTGCTATTTTTTACCATGTATGTTTGAGCAAATACTACATGCACTATCAATAGACACAAATATGAATACAAATGTTGATATGTCATCATATCATTAGTTGTTATTTTATTTTTATTAGCGACATATGAACTGGAGCAACCAAATGTAGTGCAAGTATGATTTGTTGTGAAAATGCTACAATGAGTACACATGCCAAATATTTGACAAATACAGTTTGTATAAAAGTTATATTAAAATGTATGTAAAAAGAGAGAGAGAGAGCACTGCAAAATATAAAAATATAAAAATCACAATGCCAAATATCGTGTGTGTATCTAGTTTTATTTTTATCTTTATAAAAATATAAACTACCAAAATAACTCATGATTATTGACTTCTATCTTAATAATAGATTATAAATGCCCACCTCTTCGGGAAATAAGTTACTCAAAGCCAACAATACCCGCCTCTTTTTACACAACAAAATCTACCTTTACACCGCAAAATCAAATTTTGGATTCAAAACTCATTGAGAATGAATATAATATAGGTTGGTTGTATACATATTTTGTGAGAACACTCAACATGTAATAAATTGAGCATGATTTGATTAACTCATTTCATACATAATATTAAGCGTTCAACAGCAAAGTAAAGAAGACAAAGTTTACAAAATATCAATTACATACATAGTATTAACTTTTAACTATTGAAGTTAAAATCGCTTTAACTTTAGATCAGAAACATATATCAGAGTCTCTGTGAAGAGGCACACTTACCAATAAAATAAGAGAGAAAATTAGAGTAAAAGAAGTACGGTTAAATTCAAATTCAACCGAATCAACTTTTTACAAATATAAGTTCGAATTAATTTGGCCCGTACCTTAACCCTAAAAAGAAGCAATACTAAGTACTATAAAGCAAAGAGAACATGACTATATAGAGATATCGGAGATTAAAAAAAAAACCGAGACAAAGGCTGTAAGACATCCCAGAAGGGTATTACTGTTCACTGCTTAATAAAATAATAATAAATAAATAAGAAAAATATGGTCAATAATACCCGACCGAAATGCTTAACTGAACGAAAATATCGCAACGGAAAAACTCTGTGGTACACTGTATACATACATATATACATGCTCAAATAAAACTTGCATATATTAAAATATTCGCGGAAAACATATACATGTGCATACGAATAAAACTGAAGCATAATGGATCCCAAAATAGCAGCAGACTCCTCCTCCCAGCTCCCAACAACCTACCTGCAAGAGAAAGGAAAATAGGGAGTGAGTGATAAAATCACCCAGTAAGCACTTCATATCCTCAGACCCTAAACCCATCCTTCTTGAAGGATGCCACCTCAACACAACTGAACAACTGAACAGGCTCAACTGAAAACCACTCTGACGGTCTCATCTTCACGGATCGGATACTACCTCATACCGGGTCGTAAAATACGTATATGAGTATACGTAAACAACCTAGAGTGAAGAGTAATCCGAGAGGATCAAACTTGACTCTCGAAACTCTGACTGAAAGCGTAAACTGAACTATTCTGATCTGATCTGTACTGTTACTGATAATATTACTGTTTTCTGAAAGTCACGTGTCATTACGATGCTTAACATGTTCTGATATTCTGCTGTTCGTGTCTTTTACACGTAATTCATATTCTGTTCATTTACAGTTTCTTACTGTCTTATCATTCTCTGAATGATATGCACTGTGTCATATAATCATGACATGATATGATAACATGCTGAAATCATAACTAGGCCTGGGCCTGTTTACTAAAAATAGTTTTCTGAAAACTGTTCATGAAAACTGCTGTTGGATCCTGGGATCCTATATCTGAAAATCTCATAAAAGCTTTATCTGAAAGCTGTACTGAAAACTATGTACCCTGGGGTACCATGATATGCTGAAAACTGTGCTACGCAGACTGATGAAATACAGGGATTCGGCACTTTGGCCATGTGAGTTTCCTCTGCAAACACGTGCCACAAACTGTATGGCCCACGTGATGCCATCAGGCCTGGGCCTGGAAACTGAACTGATCTGAGCGCCTCGCGCTATAACTCATCTGATCCTCGGACCAGGAAAACTAAACTACTAGCTGAGCAACCCGGCACATGCCAATACATAGGGCTAGTAATGAGTATATAACTCCTGGTGACACGGGTGCTGAAACTCACAAGTGCCCCCTCGTATTCACCTCTGAAAACTGTGTTTTTCAACTAAAAACATGAATTCGGATCCTCGGATCCGTTTCTGAAAACACTGTATGGCATGCCATGCTATGCATATGCATATGATGCATCATGTATCTTATTTGAGCTCAATTTATTGTTTACTATCCATTGGATAGGGTTTACTGTGCACATTTCTCAATTTCAGCTTATTTTTCTGTTTTCTCTCTGACGCACGGGCGTGCGTGTCGCGTGCACGGGCGTGCGTAAGCTCGCACGGGACCGTGACCAAGTCGTGCATGTGGTCGTATAAGGTTCTGAAATTTCAAGCAATTTCTCATATTTCACTGGGTGCACGGGCGTGCATGGACCATGCACGGTCGTGACCCCTCAAATTAGGTCATGCACGGGCACGTAAACACGGCCGTGACTATGCAGAAAACACAGTAAGCACGGGCGTGCGCTCGGGTGCACGGGCGTGCGTCCTACTCTGCACCTCCATGACCACTCGGAATCAACACGATTCCGGCCAAAAACACAACCCAAACTCAAATCAAGCATAAATCACATGCCAAACACTTCCAATAAGCATAAATAAACTTCCAGCAACTTCAAACCTCATGCAAATCATCCAACTCAATCTCCAAACATACATAAACAAATATTCTCACTCATCACATGCAAATAAACATCAATCATCAACATAATCATCTCAAATCATCATCAACACATAAGGAGAACATCACAAGCATGCTGGAAACACATCTCATGCATAAAGCAAGCATCAAACCGAATCAAAAACACAAGGGAAAGAGGAAGGAAGCACCTACCTTTAGACATGCTTTCTCTCACAAGAAAACTCAAGATCAAACTGGATTGGAAGCTCCTGGAAGCTGATCACCACCTCTAGGGTTGCTGTTCTCTAAAAATCAAAGCCAAACTTTAGGTGAAAATGAGTTTGGAAACGGATAAGCGCGACTTAAACTCAAGACAGCTGGAAAAATGCTCATGCACGGGCGTGCATCTACCACGCATGGTCGTGCATCCCGGAAAAATTACAAAATGCCATTTTCCCGCGCTCGCATGCAAATCCTCTCAAACGGATCCATGCACAAGCCCTCAAAACTCTCTAAAACCTCTATTTCACCCCAAAACATACACACAACCCTAGAATTCTCAAAAATCTCAAACTGACCTCGATCTGGGATGTTACAAAGGCAATTTATGTATTGAAATCAGGTTCTTATTGACACATGTAGTCATAGGAAAATTAATTTAAATAATAAAAAAATTAAATAAAATATGATTTTATTCATTTTTTTTTTTTCACTTTTTACAAAATTACTCTAATTTTCATATGTATCTCTCTGTACGTTGTACGTGCGATACAAATAAAATTTAAAATCTTGATTTTTTAATTAAAACGTGCATAGAAAACACACATAGACATTAAAATATGTATACAAATCGAATACACTGTAAAGAAGGATTTTGATACTGTTAAAGTTTTTTATAATTTAAAAGATGTTTCAACAATGTAAATGGTTAAAAATTTTAATATTTGATACGGATTTTAATGTGAAAAGAGATGCATTTTGTGATTAAAAATATTCATCTAAATTTGTATAATATGCATGAAAATTCTCATCGGTACACATGATTTATTATAATACACATGTTTATGCATACTGATGAAAGTTGAAAACGAAAAAATACAAAAAAAATCATCATTTTTTATGTATACATAATACGCGTACCATGGTATATACATAAATATAAAAAATCGATAATTTTGAATTTCATACTTAATACGCATATCACACATGTATAAATACGTGCAAAAATAATTAACATTATATTTTTTTAATAAAATTAATTATTTAAATTAGTATCTACTCATAAAATACAGTTGTCCCTTTCGTAAGGGAATCATATAAGGACAAAACATGTCAAGTATCAAATAAGATTTGTTTTCCAAATATTAATCTTATAATATAATATATGTGCATACAATATCGTGAACGCAAACAAATAAATAAAATTGTGATCACAAATGTTTGTAATGTGTTACAAACATCTACACCCCTAAAGTTTTCCAAATAAAATAAAATGTAATACACAAATTTTGATATTTATTGTATTTTGGATTCAGTTGAATACAACAGAATCAGTAATTATCTGACCCTAGTTCGATCACCGTTAGGATCAAATAACCCGAGTTCGATTAAAGCTAACCATAGTTCGAGATTGGATCAAGTAATCAACTAGTAATTTTTCACTTTTTTACAAAGGGTTTTTTTTTTTTTTTTTTTTTGTTTCAATGAATTTTTTTCCTTATTCTCATCTTAGACGATTTTTCTTTTATTCTCGAACAATTTTTCAACTTCTTCTCTGATGAACTCATTGTTAGTAGAGCAAGTTAAGCTCAACCTTGAATTGTCTGGTTCGGATTTAAGTTGAACTCCAACTAATATTTATCTGAACATGATCATGCTCCAATCCACTCCTCTGTAATAGTTCTCTTCCTTGAATATGGAATGAAAGAAGAGAGTTGAATGAATTCAAACCAAATTGAATTGAATTCACATGCTTGATATCTCGACAACATTTTTGATCCTATTCAAGCCCTTGATATATGAAGTTTTGACAGTTTTTTTTTTTTTTTTTAAGATTTTCCATTAGCCTTTAATCAAACATGAATTTATTCTTAATAATATATTTACTAAAAATAATTAAATACAAATTTAATTTTCAAGGTAGAAGAATTTTAACATAAAAAATAATTAGGAAAATGATTTTTAGTGACCCCACCCCCTTTCACCAAGGATAAAATTATAATTATTATATAATCCTTTTCATTTTTTTTGGTTCGATGGTTTCTTGAAAGTACTTAATAGAACATAAAATAAATTAAAAATATGAATATTGTATTATAAACTACAATGATTATAAATTTATTTTTAAAATATATAATATAAATATAATAATTTAAAATATATATATGAAGAACATTTATTTACTCTTAAGAAGTTTAAAAAAAAATTACTTTACATCTTTCTCTTTCCCCTTTGATATTGACAAGAAAGAGTACCAGATAATTATGAAGCTGAAGTTTAACTAAAATTTTTCAAACAAAACTCAAATTCATGAATCCTATGTCGAACTTGAACCTCCAAGACGCAAGCCCAAACTTAACAAACACACAACAAAACCAAGCTCAAACACACAACAATAGTCAACTTGGCTCGACTGTGACTCTACCAGAGAGTCCACCAGAAGTTTGGTGAGCTTTTGGATGAACACAAGGGCCTTATTCTAGCATTTGGATGAGAATTTGGACTGCTAGTCCGACTGAGTTTTGTATTGGCTAATCATCCATATTCTTACATCACAAATCCTAGATTTGAAGAAACCGAACCATATTGTTAGTGTCGGTTGGAATCTACAATTTGATTTCAACCAAATACTGAGAAAAAATGGTAAACACAATAAAATGTGAATAAATATGTAAGACTCTTTGGCATTAAGTTTTTTAATTTCAAATTCAGTGAAGTTAAACAATGGAAGATCTCTCAATCTCAAATTCAGTTCCAATCACAAGTCAGTCATTCAAATCCAACATTTATTCCTATAAAGCAGTGTACCAAATTCAGTGATCAAGTAAAATAATGATGCTTTAATGTTAAAATTCGAGTTCACAACTTCCCCTAACCCTTGTCAACTATTAAAAACAATGATGAAAGTGTACTATTTTTCATCACCTGAGCTTCAACTTCACATATTCTTTTTTTTTTTTTTTTTTTTCTCTTCTCACTTGATGAGATCAAATAATGCTAGCATTTTCCACAAAATATATTCTACGAAAAGGGAGAAAGCCTAAATCCAAAATTGCCTGTCGGCTAAACAAAGAAGAGATTCTATCCAATCATAAAATGCCTTAATTCATATTTCATTTTCAAAGTTAATTTTACTTACAAGAGGGAGAGAGAGAGAGAGAAGAGATCACACTTTTGCCTTCACAAGCTGGAACACAGACCACTTCCAACGGTAAGCAACAAGAGGGCACCTGATAACTATCAACTCATTCTGTAGTTCACATTAAAACTTTGAACCCCTTCTGTTCAGTGGGATTTAAAGAGTTTTGTGAATTTATTCTTACCCACAGAGCTACTAACGGGGTCGTTTAATCCAACATAATCGCTAAGAGCTGATGGACCACCCACATACCACTTACATAATGGGACAGTTAAAATTTCCAACAGGGAAACATAATATTCTGGAAATTCAAGGAAAGTCTGAGACATAAAAGTAATACTAAAAACAGTTGTAATGCATACCTCTTAAAAATAATTCAACAAAACCTTCGAAGCAGTTGTTAGTCCACCATAACATTAGAACTGCCAAACTCACTAAAAGTATCAGAAAAATCACACAAGATCATCATACTTTTGCCTACATAAGTTCACTGACCTAGACCAGAACAAAGATCCATATCCATCTGCTGCTCAAGCGCGATCATCTAGTACCGGTCATGTCGCCTAGTAAAGTTAAGCAAAAGAATAAATTAAATCAGAAAAATCAATTAACATTTCACATACAAAGATAAATTCAATTAGTCATTATACAAGATACCATGACCTAAGTTAATTGGATAGGTAGTGTTTAAAACATAAAAATTAGGCTGAAAACAAAAGAATTGATATGGAAAATGGAGGACATTGGACAATCGTTCAAGGGCAATGAAGATTTTATAGTAACAGTTATCCACAATCACACTTAGCTTTCATATATCAAAACACTAACAGAAACAAAAAATTAATTCAATGATGTCTCCAATTGGGTGTCCTGACTCTTGTGCATAACCAACATTTTTCTTATGCCATTATATCTCCGAAACCTCTAGTTTAGCTCCACTATGTAATAGCTCAAAAAAATAACACAAAGATAAAGCCAAATATCTGGTTAGAATCTGATATGAGAGGAAGCAAGCACCTGTGACGATCATAATCTCTTGAACGTTCTTTTGACCGAGAGCGTGACCTCCGCCGACTTCTTGAATCATAATTGCGGCGACGATTTGAATCCCGGTCACGCTCTCGATCATATCCACGGTCTCGTTCATAATACCTGTCATGATCTCGGCTACTACGATCATAATCCCTTACCCGGTCACGGCTGTCTCCTCGATCACGATCACCATCCCGATCCCGATCCCGATTCACACTCACTTCCCTTTCACGATCTCTACTTCGTTCTTTTGACCTATAAAATAAAAATGGCACTTTAAGGACAAGTTAAGGAAATTAAATAAGGAAAAACCTATAATAATGCCTGCAGGTTACCTTCTATCATCATGTCGATCTTTGCGACTCTTGTTTCTCTCTTCCTGACAAAATAATTACCCATAAAGTACCACTGAGAACTCTTTATACAATATAAGATATCACTTAATATTCGCTAGCTATGATTGCAATTATTTCTTTTTAGGAAACTGAATTATGATAACATCTAGTAAATACAATCAGGAAAGTCTTGAAAGTTCACATAACCAGACAGTAAAAAGCTATTGAACTTATTGTGTAAGTAGTTTGAAGTGTATTGTAGTTTAACACATTGCAAATACTCCTGACACAAAGCCTACTAGCAATTATGATCCAAAACTGCAACCTCTTCAAAGCATACCAGAACCAGAACCCAACTGATTGAGGACTTAGAGCATGGAGAGGAACGAAGGCAAGAAGAGAGCACACCCAAAACCATTCAACCAGCCTTAAGCGCACACATGGATCTATTTAAAGTCCAAGTACCTGTGTGGATGTCCCCGACCCAAGTCCAAACGGCTGATGATATGGTAAAGTCATAAAAATAATTAAAATCATTTCCTTGTTAAGGTTACAGCTGGCTCTGTTTTGGAAGTATATCTCACAAACTCTTCTACTTTCTTAACCAAGTCTAACTTAAATTGTTATTTTACAAAAGCAGTTAATTTTAGCCTTAGTGGAAATTAGTTTTCTTTTTTAATTCGGTTAATTACCAGCTGATGTAAAGGCATCTACACTTTTTATTAAGGAATATTAAAATTTTTTACGTAACTTTAAAGAGCTTGATATAAAAAATTGCTTTAGAATTGTTTACTATTGTTTGTCTCTAGTTGAACAATAACAACCACCTAACTTCTAGGTTAACAATATCATGGCCCATTTAATGTTTGTTCTTCATCACTAACACCATACCATCCCATGCACAGAAGCACACATCACTAAACCTCAAAGACAAAAGCTTATATCAGTAACCACCTAAATGTGGACTAGTTTCCAAGATCAAGATGCATGAGGCAAATTTCTGATCCATATCAGACCCAAAAATGTGATGCATCTTTCAAATTCAATATGTATCAAGCAGAGATACATCTTCTACACAGACTCATTGAAACACGAGAGTCTTGTTTATATGAGTGGAGAGAATTATTCTCCAAGATATGGACATAACACATCAACAAAGAACATCCCACTAAACACTATTGACATTAATTTTACTTTTGTTTATTGTGCCCAATTTGCATGCAAATTTGAATGACTGAACAAAAGGAGTAACCAACAATGGATTGAAAATAGATCAGTTTGAAATTCATTTTGCCAACTAACTCCTCCATAACAATGTCGACTCGTTTGATATCTATATGTCAGAAATTAAGCAGAAACTTACATCAGCCTCCAAAGGATAAAAGAGAGAATTCATATTAAAAAAATGTCATACATATAGTTTGTTCTATTTTTCAAACAACAAACACATAGCATAAACATTAAAGGGCTTTGCTAATGTGGCCTATAATGGAAGTTTAAGCATGCTTCGAATCCCAAAGCCAGGCCTAGGAGAATTTTAACCATTATAAGGCAACATAAACTAGCAACATACAGGACTAATATAACAGCAGTAGAACACAAAAGTTTTTAAATTGAGAGATTCATCTTACCTGAAGCTCTGCCAGTTTATCACGGATTTGCATATAACCTAAATGAAGCTTCCCTCCAAAATGATCAGCTAAACGACGGTCACTGAAGGTAACAAGAAAAGTCAATATGTTTCGCTAAACATATTGAGAACTTTTAACAAGTAGGACACTTCTATGCCAAAGTTTGCCCATATATTTCTATCTAACAATAGCATGATCACAAGCATATTAAACAGAAAAAATGACGCACATTCTTTAGCTGCAAAAGTAATCCTCGTAAAACTGGGCCCAAAAGCCTGCTGGTGACAAGGAGGTATAATAGTCGGGTCAAAAGCTGAACCACTCAAAACCCCAAAATACTGATTCTTTGTTGCCCTTAAAAAAACTAAAAAACAGAATAGTGATTTGGAAGACAAGATCAATATTTTACCTGTCATAAACACTCAAAAATGCTCCACAAATGTCACAAACACGTAGCTTCTGATCGGTCTGAAACACCATTGGAGTTAATATGGTAAGAAATGACAGAGAGCAAAATCAAACAAACAAATTAACAGCTATTGTAAAGTAGCAGCTCACACTTAATGACCCAGAAAGCAAATATGCAACATTTGACTACAGAATCTTGTTGCAACCCAGTTTAGCAAGCAAGAACAATAATTAAATAACCAAGTCTCCACCTTTTGTACTGTAGGAGAAACTTGATGGCATATGGAACTAGAACTAGACTAGAACTAGACTAGACTAGACTAGTTTTTATGGATTAGATTGGATTGAATTAAATATATAATGTTATCTGTGTTTACAGCAGTATTATAAAAGACAGGATTATAAAATGCTCTAATCACAATTAAAATATTAAAAACTTAATTAAATAATCAATTGTTATTCAAAATAACCATTAATAAAAAAACATATTTCATTATATTATTAATTAAAATTGAAGTTTAAATATTCGTAATATTTTTTAATATCAAAAACAGTATCACAATTAATCTAACTGCTTGTAAATTCTCAACTCACTGAACAAAGCAGCAAACTAAAGTGACCCAACTCCCTTTAAATCACACTAGCTAGCCAAACATCAAACTAAAGATAACAAAAATTAAGACTAGTCCACCTCATAGATTATTACACTATCTTGATAAAATTGTCTACTTCAGTATTATGAAGCCATATAATAAAAGAAAGAAAGAAAGATGAGGAGATGCAAACATCATGCAAAAAAATGAACTCACAATGCGCACGTCTGCAGCAGTGTACTTGGTGGAATCTAGAACAGGCTCCTGTCTCGCAGGAAGCTGAAAAAAACACGAAAACACACATAATAAGTTTGACACAATATATAAACCAAAACTGGACCAATAATCTTAAAAGTAAATAAAGATTTTGGAGATTAAGACCTTCTTAAGTGCTTCAGCCTCTTCCAAAGCTTTTTGTGCCTCATCTACCATACCTTGCTCACCTGATCAATGAAGAACTTAGAGAACTGACACTAAATAGCTTTTCATAATAATCAAAAACAAAGTTGCCCAGCCCATAATAAAAAAAAAATGTTCAGTTTTATACAAACAAAAACAACTATTAATAGAATAAAGCCTTAAGTCCAAGAAACTTCCATACAAGCATTATACCAAATATTTGCCACTCCTATCTACCCACGGTAGCTCATATCAACCATGAGTTATATGCAACATAAATTTTCAATTGATGGTGGCTCAAGAATATAATAGGAGACTAGCGATCTCCCAGCAGTGTTGTAACGAAGTATACCAATGAAAATGAAAAGTTAAAAGAATGAGTATATCACATTGCCTACGAAAGGCAAAGAAGTTGGCAAAAATTCACTCATAAATGGTGTAAACCATGCTTAGAAGTGCAAACATGAAGTTTAAAAAGTGCCAGCATTAATACATGCCCATAAAAATCAACCAAGATTATGTAATGAGTGACTCACCAAGATCTTCTGCCTTCTTCAGCTTCTCATTTATCATTTCTTGAGTACGCGCATCAGGTGCAGGTATGGGCAAGGGTGCCAATGGTGGTGGGTTTGGGAGGGGTTGAGGCAAAGATGCCCTATCTTTATTGAAGGCATCCAAAAGCAGCATAGACTGTCCAATAAGCAAAACCAAACATGGATGAATGTCAAGACATTGTTCTATAATTAGATAGGTGAAACCTTTAGCAGGCTTCAAATCATACGGCATTACAATTAAGTAGGAATGACCATGATGATGAGATAAATCCAATATTATTTATCTCAAGGAACTTTAAAATACCTGTTTGTCAGCTCTTTTTGTTCTGAGTTCTTCCACCACTTCCAAAGCTCTGATCTTAAGATCTGTCTTGCCTTCAAAATCTGCAATAAAGCAATCATCTCAGTGAGTTTAGGTCCACTTTAAGATTTATTTTTTAACTATTAAAATCATTGTTATTGAAGGCCTCTGCAATATATAGTCATTAAAAAATATATAAACAAAGTCTAAAGGCAACCCAATTATTATACAATTCATACAAATTCTGACAACCAAATTCGCAGTACTGTAAAGATTAATTCAACAAATCTACATAAAGCTGCATGCTACACATAACACTTCCTACAGCTAATTTAAATCCTGATGTCAAAACCTATCCATGTCATGTTCCTAGTTACTGCATGCTTTAACACACCTCAAGTGCCAAGTAACAGCAAAATTAAGCCACCTAGTGTACTGTAATCCATGAAACACAAAGATGGGGAACTTTAATCAAAAAGCAAGCAAGAAATTACAGAAGAACAAGCAACTGCGGAAATAGCCAATTCCTATAGCTATCTTCAATTGAGACAATCCAAAAAGTTCTAAAACACTCAACAGAAACGACAATTTCATAAGTAGATAAGAAACTTATGTTACCATATTGATCTGCCTCTTTCAACTTCTCCTTAATCTGCTTTGACAACTCAAGTACCTCTGGTGTCTGCAATGCAATGTCAATAAAGGAAATCAAGTTCTCCACCAGAAAAATAGTCATCTGATAAAAGTTAAGGAAATGCATTAAACAACTAAATCATCACCTGGGTCACCTCAGAGACTGATATTGCAATCGCAGCCTTTGCATCATCATCCTCAAGACGCTTAAGAGCTCTGCCAATTTTCCTATCACACTCAACAATAAGTCTGTCAATTGCGTCTTCTAATTCTCTGTCATAATTATCAGTGCCCTTCGCCTTGGCTTCTTCATATCTGGAAACAGTTAAGGCAACACAGTAATATTTCCCCTAAAACTAGCATCCCATCCAATAGCATTCAATAATAACGCTCCACCAACTAAAGTAAGCAACCATATCTTAACCTTAAAAGAAACACTTTATGTTATAGAAATCTTCCTAAACCATGCCAAAATTACCTTTATGTGTGCACCTTATAATATAAACCTAACAACTGAACAAGTCCAAAGGCAAACAACCCTAATTTCTCTATGAGAAGGAAAAAAGAGAATTTCAACTCAAAGACTACATTAAAAATTCCAAAAAGTAAAATTATTCAATATACCATACGCTGATAGTCACTTATAGAATTATAAAAAAAAAAAAAAACTCTCCAATCATAATTTGGCAAACGTAATGCTCATTTGCAAATTCAAAACATAGCAAGCATAATGATGTAAAAACTAATAATTTAACAAGAGTCATGATATACTACAAATACCAGTGCATTGACATCGCAAAAATGCTAGCATTTACAACTCAACATAGCTAAACAATTTCAGGCTACAATTCATCTTTCGTTGCCAAAGTGACATTGAATTTAGAGGATTTACAAAAAGGATACTCTTTTCTCAGTTGCAATGAATGAACTTTTGGGCATGGTCCCATATCCATTTTCTGTCAAAAAAAAAACCCTCAGAAAAAACTTAAATTAGGCTTTTAAAATCGAAACAAAAATAAAACAGAGCTCAGTACCGTCAATTGGAAGAGTTCGTGGGGGCAAAGTCCGGCCAAGAAGAGACGGCAAACATCGCGATCGTAGTACTTACGATTGACTTCTCGAACGTCGCCGTTTCGATTAGCGCCCATCAACACGTCGAGTTGCTTCCTCATGGCGTCCATCGCGGTCGTCTCTCTCTGCGTTCGAGTGTCTCCTCCTTGATAGCTGAGAATGTTCGGCGACTGCGTGAGAGCTAGCAAATTAGGGTTTGGATTTCGAGAGTTCTTTCTTTATCTGCTCGAGTGAGGAGTCCTCTGTTCGAGATTAGGGATTAGATTAACACTTGGTTTTGGTGTTTTACTTCTTTGCCCTTTGCCTTTCATGAAATGGCAAATATATAATTTTAAATAAACAAACACCAACACCCAAAACTCACCGAGATTTATGATTAAATAATTTAAATTAGAAATAAAATATATTAATTATATTACCAAATCGTAAATATGATTGGAAAAGCAAACAAAATTTTAAAGTAATTGTGTAATTAAAATCAATAATTTTATGAAAAAAACTCATGGACTTATTTTCGAATTTAATCCATAACGAAATTATTTAAATTAAGGTTTTCTCTGAATACAATAACAAGAAAATTCAATCCTAAGATTTTATTATACATTAATACACGAGAATTCGACTCCATGACCCTAAGACTTGTTATAGATTATGCAAATATCATACGATCAATTTCGAAATGGATTTAAATGATAAAAGATTAGAGATTACAAGTAGAAAGTCAGAGTTTAAATAATGAGATTTAAGTCAGTTAGGGGTCTTCGATAAAAAAATTAAAACGTTTAAAAATAATGAAAAAATAGTTTTAGTGAAAACGTCTAAATGCTAACCAAGATCAACGGTTTCATAGAAAACGAAAAAATAAATTGTGATTTTAATTTAATCTCGTGATTGATGAGTTATAAATACAAAGTTTCGGATACCTTATTTAACAAACATAAGTAGGGTAAAATTCTATGATAATAAAATCAAATTTGCCTTTAGGAAGTTGTCTGAGTAATAACTTGATTGATTTCCTTGTTATAAGAGTATTAATTTGAATCGAATTTTTTATTAAAAATAATTATACAATTAAAATAGTTTTAAAATATTAATTATAATATTAATATTATATCATTGTCTGACAACGTCAAACCAAGTAAAATTCCAATAATGCCCTCTTCTTTCAGTAGACCATCCGAGTGCCTGGGGCAGCATCAGCATAAGAAAGCACGCATTCTCTTGAACTAAACTGACAAGAGAAGCGAAAAAAAAATAAAAATGAAAAAGCTGTGTGTCTTTGCTTTTTTCTTCATTCTTTTGTTTCTTTCTTCTTCGGCTTTCGAATCGGACGAGCTTCTGGTCAACGACGAGGAGTTCGGCATTGAAGGCGGGGTCCAGCCCGCCCAGCCTGAGGTCGTCAAGCCACATGAGTCGGCCGCCACTCGATCCACCACCACCGCGACCAGGAAACGATTTTCCGATTCAGATTCGGACTCCAAGATCCAATTCTCCCTTGAACATGCTTTTGGTGACGCCGATTTCGCACCTGCCGGTGCTTTCTCTGCTCGCCTCAAGACTTCCAGCCACGGTGGCCAGGTATGTCTTGCGCGCTACTTCTTTTTATTCTGTTTCCTTTGTCCTTTGTTTGCTCGCTGTAGTTATTGGCCGGTATAGAGAGAAAATTGCTGCGGATATTGAATTAATCACGGTACCGTACTGGAATCCTGATTTTAGTAACATAGAAATGTCAACTTAATTAATAATTTTAGTAGTAGGAAATAAGAAGGCTATCCTATGTTATTATTAGTTTGCTTAAGTCGCTGGTTAAAAAAAAAACCTTTACCTTGATGCAATTGCGCTGGTAACGTTACGGGGTCAAATGCTATAGTATAACTGGGGGTAAAATTCGACAGCCGTAGAATTTAAGCTAGCTTTTGTTTTGGGTTTTGAAGAGGAAACAGTTGGATACATTATTGCAATAATGGTAGTTTTGATGAACAGACAATTGTTAGTGATTTGGTTACTTGGGAGGGAGAGTGAGAGTTCAAAAGAATTTAGATCAGGTCTTGTAATAGTGTTTTCATGTAAACGTGGAGAGGTTAATTGGGTGGTTGGAATATATGGTTTCATCCCATGTGGTTTAGGTTTTTATTCTTTATGGTTATCTACCATGTTGAAAGCCATGAATTTTCTGCTTCCTCAACGCTCTTCCATGTAAGAAAATAGAGGGAAAGGAAACTGGAGATATATTTAGGTGTAGCTATTCATTCATGAAATGCTAGTGATGCTCTCCTTTGTTTCTTCTATATTTGATTGATAAGAAATGATCTTAAGTGAATTATTTGAAATGAGCATGCCAGAGTCAAATGTTATTTTATTGTTGACTGTCACAAATCTTAATTATCTTATTACATGGAAAAAAGAAATGTATGTTTCTGATTGATGTGGAAATTGCTGTGACAGACTCTTACAAAGCTGCGGTTTTCAAGAAATCAGTTTTCGGGAGTGGAGAAGGAGAAATTTGAAGTAATCAACTCTCTCCAAAGCCTTGTTTTTCTTTCTTTGCTTCTTGACAAGCTGGCATCCTATAATGGTGAAACTTGTTCGTATTGTTTTTGCAGAAGCTATTGCAAGATGATGACTTCTATAGGATAAGATTGCCATCCAATGCTCTGAGCCCTCCTGGAAGGGATTACATTATTTCTTCTGTGAAGGCAGTAAGTTGACAAATTGTTTTCGTTGCTTTGTCTTCAAATACTTTAATTTTTGTTATCCAATCAAGTTGTGTTATGGTTTCATCTGCCTGCATTAATTTACAAGATGCTTTGCTGGTGATGTAGTTGTTTCATTTGTCTTTTGGCACTGGCATCTTCTGATTTTTCAGTTGTTTTCCTAATTCGTCTGTCGAAGAAAAGCAGTAGTCTGCACTCAGTTTCCACAAGACACAAGTTTTATAAAACTTCTGTTGGATTCAAGATGAATTTTTTATATGTATTTATTGATTCTGATTCCATATGATTAGAGAAAAAAGAAAATAGTTTAATGGTTGTATTCCTTACCAAATATCTTGCTGATAGTCAATTGAAGTTGTTGAGTTGTATATACTTTAGGAATAGGAATTAGTATATATATCTTCATGATCTTTAGGTAGGAAAGTCTAGCCTATTTTCCTATTAGGATCCATAGACATGCCTGTATAAACCTTGTATTTCATTCATCATGTATATGCAAAAATTCTCCATCTTCCTTCCAATGTTTTAGAAGTTATGCTAAATCCAAAGGCAGATGATGCTTCTTGTTTCTCACCCTCCCATGTCAACACTCCAACACAATGATAATATATCTTTGATGGCATAATCTACTCTGTGTTTTATGACTGTGCTTTCTTTTTTGTTCTTGGTTGAATCTTCAAAAGTTATCATGTTTCCAACTGTTCAATATTTGATTAAAGAACTTTAACAATTGCCCTGCTTTCCCACCAAAGAGGGTCTTGATATTTGTTTAGGGTTGTGATAATAAAGTTCTGATGACAAATGAACCAGGGATGAAATATCAATTTTGACACTGTTAACATTTTTAATTTATGTTTATTCTACTTTTACTGTGTTTTTCTGGTGGCTGTTTTCTTTTTTCTCCCTTTTAGCCACCCCTTGAAAGAGAAAGGAAAATGAAAATCTTCATATGCCTGTCCCAGTTATGATTACATGCAGCTCTAATTTCCCCTTTCTTTTTCAGAGATGTCTCCCACGGGAGGGTTTGGATGAGCTTTTTGTTATACACATGGTAATAGTTAATTTGCATTTTACTATTCTGTTTTTTTTTTTTTTCCTTATTTTTTGATGGTTCTATTATATTGATTCCCTAATTTTGGAAAGTCTTATTGCTTTTGGAAGTCTGATGTTTGATGGCCAGAAGCAATGAAGAATATATTGATAAAGGAGTAAGAAATTTTCTAAAAAAATATGACCTTTAGTGACTAGGATGGTAAGAGACCTCCTAATATCAGTGTTTTCTTTCTATCAAATGATGGACTTAGTTTCCATCTTTTTTCGGTAAGAAGCCATTAGACCATATTAAAGTAGAGATTGAGATAAGTCAATCGGTGGACTAAAAAATCCACAAAATAATTAAAAAGTCAGGGAAGGGAGAAATTTATATACCGTACAGTGATAAAAATATGTCATAGAGCAGGCGGGACTTTGTTTCAAACACTTCCTTTACCTAGGTATTTGCTATATACTTGTATATATGGGCTGTATACCCAAAAGTAAGCCACTTATTTTCAAAAGCAAACTATTTTTGTGGCTATCATTAATATCTTTTTCATCTATTTAGAAAATATAAACCAGTTTTATTTTCTTTTTAATTTTCCTTCATTCTGAAGGGAAATTTAAATAATAAATACAGTGTTGCTACTACACAAGAGTTCACATTTTTTACTTATTAATTGTTACTACAATAAGATGATATTATAATTTCCATAACTGTTTCCATGTTTCCTCTTTTCAATACTTTTCTGTGGCAGGAAGGTGTTAATATCTTAGCTGTCAATTATGGTTCCTTCGGGGCTTGCTCATATCCTCGTCAATTGAAACTTGTAAGCAAGCCCCCACTTGATTCTCAAATGAATGAATTAGAACAACTTAAACTTCCTCTCTTTCTTGCTGTGGTTCTTACTGAAGACTTGCATCATGAGTTCATTCTTACCTTCATTTTGTTGTCTATATTTCAGCCTGCAAAGTGGTCTTTTAACTCGCACACATTACTGAAGAATGCTGAGCAGGCACCAAGGTATTATTTTTGTGGCACAACCTTTCTTTCCACATTATAGCTAGCATACACTATTGCATATTATTAAATGAATCTGCAAAAGAACCTGGAAAGCTGTTGCATTAATAGCAATTTACTCTTCAGGGGTGTCCAATTGAAATTGTTGAGGTTAGATAAAATGCATACATATGGATGGTGGTTATCTGTTTCTTTATGTAATTGTGTTGAATGCTACCTATTATGCTGTTCTTATTTGTTTCAGAGCTCCTATATTCACTGAAGATATACTTGGTGGGGAGAATGCAGAGGGTGAAATTCTGCCACCACCTGAAAGGTCTTTCTGGGCCAAATATGTGAGTATTCAGAGACTTGATTGTTTTCTTCAAACATCCAACCAACCTTTCGGCCATTCTCTTGAACCGTTGAACGAATGGACTTAGAGAACCAGCCCCTTCCAGTTTGCAATTTTAGGCAAATTGCATTAGCCAATATAAATTTTTTCTGTCTCTGTTTTGGTTAGAGTATACTAGTAAAATACTTTAACATAATGATCCTCAGTGCCTATAGTTGCTGAACTGTTACATTTTTGTGAAATACATGTATGAGAGCTTTGTATTCTCATTCTCATTCTCATTTCGTTTCTTTTGTCAGTGGATGTATTTGATTCCTCTCGGACTTATAATCATGAATGCTGTGACGCAAGCCATGAATATGCCCGAAGAACAGGCTACAGGTCAGTCAGGTGGCCAAGGACAGCAGCCAGCGGCTGCCATTCAACGTGGGCCAAGCTCTGCCGTGAGAAGAAGATAAGTTTCTTCACATGAATTATTTCTGATATAGCTGTTTGTAAACCTGGGAATATGATGTGACCGATAGATGGGATTACAAATTGATTTATGTGTTCTACATTGCTTGGCAATTGATCACATTTTCGAACAGAACCGAATGCGTAAGAAATTGTGTCTGAAACTTTCTCAAGAGCAAAGCTAGAAAATCTTCCAGACTTTTGATGTTTGTTGTTGTAATTCTATTCCAGGTTAATAACTTCAAATGGGACATCTCCACATATTTGAAATTAAAACCGTACTGCAAAAGCTAAGATAAAGTTTTGGCCTCTAATTTCTCTATCTTATTCCAAAATAGTCTATTTTTATTTTTATCTTTATCTTAGTTATTGGCCACCATGATTTACCAGATACTCTTCTCTTATTTTCCTCATGCATCCCTTGCTTCTGGTGGACTAGTATTCTCATCCACCCCTGCACTTCCACTTGTCAATGGCTGAGAGCCACGGCCAGTGTTTCCGATCAGCTCCTGCTCAGGTCCTGGCTCCGGCTCTGCTACCGGCACCAGCTCCGGCTCAGGCTGCTGCTCGGGTGGTGCTTGTTGCAGGGCATCTTGGGCAATCAGGACCCTTAGCTTCCTGATTTCCTCTTGCAGTGATAGGTTTAGAGCTGCCAAGCAAATGCAGTCTTTCATGTCATGAGAATAAATGATTAAATGAGAAGAGGTCGAATTTTGATTGGTGATCCAATTGAACATTCAAAATTGTTTTCTATTCAAATTCAAGTCTCAGTTCCTTAATCTCAAACCGAGTCTTGTTTTGGCTCGGTTTAGACTGAACCCTTGCAATAGTAAATAACTTCATAATTTAATAACAAGTTTGATGCTCACCATCTTGAATCTGAACCTGCTCATCAATTTCCTGTTGAAAAGCCCTAAGATCATTATTTTCAGCAATGTTCATGTCCACATCAGCCTGATTAATTTACATAAAGGAAAAGATTAATTATAATGATAAACACTCGAAATCAACTTAAAAATAACAAGATATTAAACAATTAAATGATTTAAAATTAAAAATAAAATATACGATTAAATCATTTAATCATGTAAAGATACGTCGGTTATTTGTATCTATTAACACCTATGGATCATACATGTAATATTATATATGTATATATACCAAGAGCATGTTCAATCTGTGAGCCAACTCGGCTGCTTCTTGCTCCAACTCTCTGATCCTTCTCCTCAATTGATTTATGTATCGCATGTTCCTTTGGATTGATCCAGGGCTCGAGCAAGATAAAGGAGACCTGTTATCAATACGAAACTTTTAACATAAAAAAAAAAAAAGAAAGTTGGGGGACTAAGTGATGATATTAGAAAGATCTTGGGTGAATTGGAAAATCTTTGTGGGGGGTTTTTTTGAAAATTTTGAAACTTGCTGAATTTTTTTGAAATTAAATAAAAAGATGGAACGTTAAACATTTATCCAAATTTTAATTAGTGTTAATAAAAATTTAAAAAAAAAAATTGTTGAAGATGGTCTATTTTCCTCTATATATTTTTTAAACTTACTTTTTGGCCTTTTAAAAAAATTATTTTTATATATTTAATATTTATGAGTAATATTAAATATAAACAATAATTAGATCTGATTCATTAATATTGGTTGGTTACTTTTAATAATGTGAAAAATTCATGAGTTGGCAAATATTATATGACATAGAAATCAAATTTAAAGGTACACAAAATATGGGTTCTTTTTTTGGTAAAATGTTAAGAAATAATAAATAGCGTTTTTTTAAAACGAAAATCCATATTTGACGGAACATGATCATTGAACCTGTAAACCCTAAGAAGATTGATTCAACACTAATATCTACACTCAAGTCCATTTATGAGAATAGAGTCAGACTTTGAATTCTCTAACTTCACATTTGAGATTTCAAATATTACTTTTTTTAATTCTTAAAATGGATCGTTTTGTTAGGTTTAATATTTCTATATTAGAAAAATAATCTCTAGTTTAAAATGATAAACATTATATATAAAAGAATTTATGATTAGATGTTCGTCATCGATAATTTCTATTACTTGTTATAATATTTTGTTGTTGATGTGAATTATATATATTTTTTTAAATTAGCTTAATAAGAAATTTTATGAAATATGAAATCGATTAAATCTAAAGTTTATATATTTAAGAACATGTTAGAAAACTAGTAAAAAACTCCGATAAAAGAAAATCGAAAATCGAAACAATTTACTTACTAATAAATGAAACAAATGTAAGTACAATATGTATAGCATTAAAAGACTCACCTTCGTCTATGCATTGTAATGACAAAAACCCTAATTAGGATTCAGAAATGGTTGGCTCTTTCTCTCTATCGCTTCGTTTTTTCTTCTCCTATGCTCTTCTTCCTCGGTTGTGTATCCTTTTTATACGTGCATGAAAAGATAAAATTACTTTTTAACCATTTAAAAAGGTTTTCATTCATATTTAATATTCTGGTTTAAGACAGATAATTCATTAATTTAAAATGATAAACGACAAATGATAATAAAAATCTACAGTTAGATGTCAGACATTAATAATTGTTTTAGTTGTTTTATCATATTATAATAACCCCTTTTTTTTTTTTTTTTTTTTGCCATTTTAGCAAATTATACATCATATATAAAAATTAAATTAAATTGAAGAATAAAGGTTTTATGCAAAATATAAATATAAAAAATAACCAAAAAATTTCAATTTTTTTGCCTAGGAATATATAATAAAAAAAGCCTCGAGTTAATAATTTGAGCCCAATAATAAAAAAGATAAATATTAACAATGTCATGAAATTTTAGAAATATATATATTTCTAAATAAACTCGAAAAAATAATATAAAACATATAAATATTGCAAGAGAAAAATGGAAATAAATGTCCAAATAAAGACATTAATGATAATTAATGGAGTAAAATTTGGCTTTGTCATTTCTAGCAAAGTTTAATAATGAGTAATAATACAAAGGGCTTGTTTTAAGTAAAAGTACAAAAAAATATAAATAAAAATACTTTATATGGTAGGGATATAAATGGTATAAAAACTTTATATTTATTGTTTACAACTTAACAAGTGTTTTTATACTAAATAAATAAGGCCAAAACACTTATGCCTACCTAAGGTTTTCCTAAATCATGGGTTTTATCTTAAAACTTTTAAAAAACCAAATATTTATTCCTTGATCAATTACTTTTCAAATTTATTAAATTTTTTAATGAAATAACTAAAATACCCTCACAAAAAATAATATTAATATTAAAATAAAAGTTAATATAAAATTATATTAATATAATAATAAAACTATTACAAATTTAAAAAGAGGTCACCACCACTGATAACGTTGTCGGTGGCAATAATCGTTAAAAATATAATTAAATGATCGAAAATAATTATAAGATGTGCATTAATATGTTTGATGTTCACCCTTTTCCCCTTTGGTGCTCCTTTATACTTATAAGATGGATAATTATAAATATTTATTCCTATTTTAATTAAATTAAAAGGAATTTTTTTTATATCAAAAATAGCCCAATTGGGAAGGTAAAGATAACTTCTCTTTGATTTCACATATGAGAAACTAAAAAATTCTTGTTAAAGATTCCAATAAGATTCATTACTAAGCAAAAGTCTTTTCTGTGCCTTCAGTTAAAAAGTCTATTTGTATCTCTTTTCATTTGTCGTATGATCACTAGTTACAATTGTTTAAGTTGAATATTTTAAAAGAATGCTTTTTAGAGAGAAATTTTTTTAAACTAACAAATATCACGTAACAATTTTTCTCTAATTCTTGAAGTGCCAAAAGACTTGAAGAACTTTGATCTTATCCTTCTTGCATGGATTGTTGTCGCGCGAAGATTACCATATGTTTGTGGCAAAAAACATGTTAATTGACATCATTATAACTAAATATGTATCGAATTACGTATCAATCTCATTATTCCACTATCTTACAAAATGTGATTGGTTTTGCAATGTGCATCATATGATAACCAACACATGTCTGAGGGTTAGATTGAATAACCAAGAATAGTTCGTATTTGCCACCTCGTTTTGGCTATAAAAGAAAGGTTGGCTTAAGTCTCCCACACTTTGCAAAGTTTTCTCTTGTTATTCGTGAGTCTTTTGATAGTCTTGTCTTATCATCATTCGAAAGAATATCATCATTAATTTGTAAGACGGTGAGTTACTCAACTTCGAGAATCTTTAGTCATAAGGAGATATGTTCTTTTTTCTTTGTGCCGGTGAAAGCAGATACGCTCTTTCTGGCACAATGGAAAGAGCGTATATACTCTTATTATACCATAATTTCATTTTAACTTCATGGTATGCACCATACTATTACAACACAATTCAATTTTAATTTTTATTCAATCAATTTTAAATGAAAAATAAAAAATTTTGCACTTGTTCGAGTCTCAACAACTGCAAACATAAGCACCAAATCATCGTACTACAATATTTTTAATTATTTAAAAATATTTTATTTTCATCTAATATTATAACTGCAATATTGATGTTATCATTCGACCATTGGTTGGATCATAGGAATGACCCAAACTGGCCCCTTAAATAAGTATACTCACTTCAATGTATAGATTGAGCCAGGCTTTATATCTCAAAAATAAGCTTCAAACTAGTTTCTTGTGAAACATTGCACAAAGAGATACTTCCCAACAAGATTACAACAAAAACTTGCATAACTACTAAAATTCAGGACCAAAAGTAGTACTCCAAAGGTAAAATGTTGTTATTTCAGCAATCACTGACCTTGACAACTTGAACGAGAGGCAATGCCACCATGTCAGAGAGTGGCGGATGAAACAACCGTCTCAAAGCTCGTCCTAAGAAAACATACATAGATTTGTTAAACGAGCATCTCGATTCCTCAATTCAAATCTAAGTATTTTGATTTCTCATTTTCTTCCCGGTTTTCATGTTGTAAACCAACTATATAGCAGATATAAGGATCAGATGAAATCTGTCCATGCTATATGGGAAGTTAAATATCAGTTTTTCCAGGGAAAAAATGGGAGCTGTTATGAATCAGATGTCACAACTCAGTAGCATTCAAATGACAAGAACAAAGCAGAAATGAAGCTTACATGATAATCATCATAATCGCGGTGATGCTGCAAAAGTAGTAATCCAAATTAGAAACTACATTTCTTCAAAAGAAACTAAAAAGGGATAACACCACCCGCAGGTGTCCTAGAGGTATCAATCTATTAGATTTTATCTATTGAAGGAATCAACTTTGTTTTTGTTTTTTTTTTTTGAGACTCAACTCTCAGATTTTCTTATAGAATAACCAAACAATTAATATTTTGTATTAAAGGTATCGAACAAATATAATTAAAATTGTTTGTTTCGTTTTGTTTTGAAAACAAGTTAATTAGTTTAATATCTTCAATAGAACATAGTAAAAGTTTAGTCTTTTTCAATAAAAAGTTTAAAAGTTCTATTCTTTCAATAGGAAAACTTGAAAGTTCAATTCCTACAATTAAAAAACAAAGTTTATTTCTTCAATAGAAAAAATGTAATAGTTTGATACCTACAGATAGTTAACAAAAACTGAAAGCTTCAAGTAAATAGTGTCTAATGCAAATAGTTTTTGTTGCTTTAAGGCACAAACCCCTCTGTATCTGTCTCTGTAGCGATCCCTGCGTCGATCATAGCCCCTCTCTCTTCTCCTCCTTTCACCTTCCTCTCTGGCTCTTTGAGCTTCCTGCACATTTCAAGGGCTCAAATGACTTGGAATCAACAAACAAAATTTACAGTTAATTGTGAATAATTCAGTAAAATGAGAATAGGTCTGCATGATAACCTCTTCCTCTCTCGCTTTCCTGATTTTCTCGGCTTCCTCAAAAGCCTCTTTTTCAATCTGAAATATCAAACAGAGGTTAGGACCAGTTTCTTAACAATTGTACATTTGATAAAGTGAAAGAGGACACACCTCCCGATTGTGGAATACTTCTTCAACCACTTTTTTTGCATATTCTGGTTCATCACAGATCAATATATTGTCGAAAACTGAACCGGCCTTAACCTGTTGTCAATTATATAGCCCAAGTCACTCAACTAAGAAGAATAGTATCCGTATTTAAGGTTTTAGGAGATATGTAGGGAAAGGGGTGACTCAGGAAGGAGGTAGGTTGAGGACATATCTATCCCCATTCTCGACTGTGGGGACTATAGTCCCTGTCCCTATCCAGGTTCCTCTCAAGGAATCCCCTCCCTGTTAGGGAGGGGCCGGCCAAAGACTCAATTTGAAAGGCTGAATTGCTATCCCCAAATACGATTTGATTGCAACATAAAGAGAAAGATATTCCTCAAATTAGCATATTTGTACTCATATCCAATGGTCCTACCTGCCAAACTTCAATGCCAACATACTTAATAGGTTTAAGCACATAAAGATCAGGATCATCTTCAAACTCTGCACAAGAAGAAAGATGCTTTTAAAAATATTGTTGAAAATTTTTCTTAAACATTTAAAAAGCATACAATATATAAAATTACCTGGATTATCAATGTAAGGAATCTTCCATTTGCCTTTGTAATTTGGGTTTTTAATTCTCTGATGCATCCGAGAAAAGTTGAATTGATTAGCAATGAGAGAAAAGTATCAAGCTTCAATCTTTCAATACTTATAGAAGTACAATCGACATACCTTGGGCTTCCATGGTCCTTTGTATGCTGGATTTGGTATCTTTGGTGCTTTCCATATACCATCCTCATCTTCATCCCATGTATCAGGCTGATTAAGGAAAGGGAAATAAGAGTAAACGGTTTAGTTAATATTATGTAAAGCAATCTTCATCTGTGTAACTAGGACACCAAGGTTCAATCTAAAAAGGCCAGGAAGCACTCTTACGCATGGCTTTGAAGATATTATCATTTCATTAGCATTTTACTAACCTTCTTAGCATTTGGGTCTGGTATCTCTTTCGGTATTGAATCATATCCCTATAAGACCGAATTACACATAAATGAGAGTAAGTAATTTATGCATCGCAATTGCATATCACATGGTTGACCAGTAAGAAATTATGTAGAAGCTTAATACCTCAGGTTTTACACCATTAGGATCATCAATGTATTCTCTATCATCCCAATCTTTAGGCTGTGAAACATGGTAAACAATTATCTTAGATTCAGTAATTCAAAAACAGCTGGAACTATACTTAATATAAAAGGAGTTTCAAGTTGATGAGGATACCTTTTTAGCCTTGACCTCTTTGATTTTACGTGGAGGAAGAATATCCCAATCTGTATACATGCTTCCCGAATCCCGTTCTCGATTGTCAACAAGAATACTGTAAGAGGCATCAGGCCTCAGAATGAAGGTGTAGAAGTGAGTTAATTTGTCTGTTTCACACTCCAACTCCTTCTTGATGGGGTAATTCTGGCCCTGATAGGAGAGGATAACATGGAGATGCTTCTTTTGCGTTCCACATATATCAGGTCCAAACATAAAGCTGTACAGACAAATTTTGTTAGCACAAATTTCCATAGTGTTAAAATTATACTAAAACATGAGAAACAACATAGAAACTAACTGAATGCTTTAGAATAATGGAAAAGGTTTCTATATCTGTTTGTTATGCCTTCATGTAGGCTAGTTTCAAAAATCTATATAATGAAGGCTGGAATCACCATATCGACAATTCATAATGTTTTTCTCTCTATTTAGTATCCCTAAGCCAGCCAAGTGACCTGTATAATATATATGGTCAAATTTCTAGGACTGCATATAATCACAGTCTCAAGCTCTCATAACATGACATTCTCCACTGATGTCAAAGAAAGTAAACCTGTAGGGGGTATCTCCTCCAAATTTCTTTTGATTGACATATCCAGAAAGAACCTTCATATAACCACCACCACATTCAATCTCCTGTTCAAATCTTATAGAATACTGTACAACAAGTGTTCTGTTCTTGTTGCTGAACTCTGGTATCTTTGCTGATATGGCATAGTGCCTAGCATCAGTGTGAGTCTGTATACCTACAACATTAGAAAGAGCATAAGAAACTTTATAATCATACTGAAAAATTTAGTATATTGAAATGAAAGGAGTAGGGGAAGCTATTCCTGATCCATTGGATAAAATCCCCAAAACTTCACACAAAATTTCCCTTGATAACTCCTACTTGGCGACAAGAAGGGTGCACAGGATATTTTCAGTTCTTTTTCCGTATCAGTACAAGTCATCAACCTTTTTTAACAAAATAACAGCATGCAGCCTTTTTACTCATAAAACTTTTATATTGAAATCTCATTTAATAAACTGGACTAAAGTGAATATAAGCAACACATGTGCAAATTTCAGCGGAAATGGTGATGCCATAGAGGAACAAGAGGTGGCATATAGAGACAGACTCGAAGAGTGGAAGGAGCACCTGTGGAACTGTTGGCAGGCATGTTAGTGATGGGGCATGTTTAATGCACACTGAAGTGTGGTATTAGGAAAGAAGTGGCAGCAGTTAACATTTCAACATTGCAGAGTTAGTGTAACTACCCATTCACAGTGATCATGAGGATAGCAACTTTAGCAGGAGGATGTATATAAGATAGAAAAGAAAAGGTATTATTATGATGATGGCAGCTTTGTGCTGGTGGTAACATTGTTAAGCAGGTGCTAAGGGTAGTGACATCATTGCTGAAATTCTGATGATTAGAATCTAAGCAGGTTCGAAACCCTGAAAATAAGTAATAAGAGAGCAAAGACAACCTTGATAATACCCAGTAAAGTTCTGATCTCAAAGAACCTCAGTATTACCTAATCATAGCCACAACAATTCTAAAATGTAGAGTGCTATTTAGTACATCAACACGGTAATCTCAAATTCAATCAAAACAATACAGGCTATTATGGAAGTTAATCAGCAACTTAACATTGGGAATATACCTTTGTCGTCCGGGTCTCCATTCCACTTCCCAGCTGTGTGTTTAAAACTCCCAGCTTTTCCTTCAGCTCTTTTCCAATCCGATTTAACCCAACGCGATTCCCATCCATCTGTTTCCCATATCAAATTAAAAACCAAATTTTTTTATTAAAAAAAGCATCAGCGTTGAGTTTTAAAGAATGAAGTCCATCAACCAAGCTCAACTCACGGTTACCGTAAAAGTGTTCACAATGAATGAAACATGTCAATTACATTATCATTGCTTCTTAAATCAAATTTTTCCCTTCAATGCTCAATCAGGAAACACACCAAAGATGCACAACTCGATATCAAACAAACATTAAAAGGGAAAAAATAAAATAGATCCTAAACTTCATAAACCAGCCTTCATGACAAATTTAGAGGAGGTTTGTTATCAATTTAATGAAGATTTATAGCAAATTTCAGAGCTTCTCAGAAAAATGTCTGCCTATACTTTTAAGATTAAACTGCAGACATGAATTTGATCCGAACCAATTTTGGATCCGCTTGAACTCGTTTGAATTGGTTCATGTTATCATAAGGGTAAACAGTATCACTGATTATATAAACAATATTATCAGACAGACAAAAAATCCAATCTTGAACTGCACCATCAAACTGAAATTCTAACTCAAAATTAGAGTCAAGCGGTGGATTCAAACCAAGTTAGTTCGAATTGGATCCATCTTAGACTAAAGTTTCCTCGTTTTGGAACTAGAAGTTAAATGCACCTTAGCTTAAAAAAAAAAAGGACAGAATTTAAAACAAATAGTTATGGCGATGGTGATTTGAACGAGACAGGTAAAATAATAATCAGGGTTGACCAGTTGACTTGAATTTTTTATTTTTATTTTTATTTTTTTCAGCTTCTCAGATTCTTCCTCTACTTGAAATTAACAAAAACAAGGCACAAATTAAAGAAAATATGCTCAAAAATCAGATTACACATTTAAATTTCATTTTCTTTTTCATTTTCCTACTGTTTCCCAGCAGCCGAACGGAGCTCTCCAGGCACCAAAGAGTATAAAAAAAAAAAAGAAAAAAAACAGAGTTTGACTGCAGCACAGTCCAAGAAAAACAGAAAACATTCACTCTCCTGCTTATTCTAAGCATCAGAACAGAACTTTCGAGGCAAAAAAACAAAAAAAAAAAAAGATTGCAGCAGAGCTCAAGAAAAAAAAAAAAAGATTAAGCACTCAGTTTTCATTCACTTTACTGCTGTTTCTCAGCAGCCACACAGAATTTACAAGCCACAAAAAAAAAGGGTGATTGCTGAATAATTTATGCAAAAAGTTACCCAAAAATGCAAATTTTTTTCTTAAAATTTTGAGAGTTTTTTTCTCACATTTACTCAGCAACCAAACACTTCCGAAAATCATTAACAATGACGTGTCATCTTCTGATTGCTTCCAATTATAATAAATAAATAGTTTATTCAAAAATTGGAAAACAAGAAATATATATATATATATATATATAAAGGTACAAGCATGAGAAGCATGAATTAAGAGAAAATTTACCGTCAAAACGCTCTTCGAAAAAGATTTCGGCGAAGGAAATTTGAATGAGAAGGGAAAGTACAAGCAGCTTAAGCACCAAAATATGCTTTGCCATTTGTGCTTGTGCCAGTGGCAAGGGCATTTGCTTCGTAAGTGAGAAGCTTACCTTATTATAGAAACTTTCTTACACTGTTGCCCTTGTGTTTTGCAATTAATTACATTTTTGCCATTTCTTGGATTTTCCAATTTCATTAACTTTTTTTGCCGTCCCTCTAGTTTGTGGTTCTACAAGTGGACCCCAGATTTATAAATAGAATCAAACTCCCCCCTAATATAGGCTTGAGAGGTGAGCTAAGCATTTAGATCTCTAGTTTGCTCTAATAAAATTCCAGGTTTATGTTATCTTATCAACACCCATGTGCTAAAAATAATAAGTTTTTTACTTTTCAATGATTATAAGTTTCGACAGGTATTTATATGTATAGATATATCGTAAATAGTTCGATTGAGTTTGACTGATATACAACGACAACATTGATTCAATATAAATTATTATATAATTGATTTTCAACAGCTTATGATATTATTAACAAGGGAAAACCTCTTTCTCGTTACATCAATCTATTTAATTATTAATGTTCGAAAGTTTATATAAAAACAATTCATTATTTTTCTTATCATAAGTTTTTGTTGTTAAATAAGTTGTTCAAGTTTAACCACTACAACGACAAAATTAATCTTGAACCTCTTTTCCGATGGTAAATATTTCTTCAGAAACTAGATGTAGGGGGGAAAATAAGGACAAAAAATACAAGGGTTTTATTATCATTAATGGAATTTTTCGAAAATGACAATTGAACCCTTTTTTAGGTGAAGTCAATTAGTGGTAGGACCATTTTAATTTTTATAAATTGAGACCTTTGAGATGATGGCCAATCAGAAATTAGCAAAGACGTTGCATTGTCCAATTGTTTTTGTTTCCAGCCCACTCTCTTCGTCATTTCTTTCATTTTATTATATTTTCCTCGTGGATAACACTTTTCGAACAAATATCAGGTAAAAATACGGATATAAATTATTAATATATTATCATACGATCGAATATAAAATTTTTTAAAATATAATCAAAAGCGGACATGATTCAAATTGGATTAGGTTTAAATCTTTTTTCGACAAAAATAAACTAAATTTAAGTTGAAAAAATTTCAATTTGAGATCGTTTTCAGATTCACTCTTTATCAATGTCATCACCAACTATGACAATTTTATTTTTTTTTCATTTCTAACAATTCTTCTTTTTCTCTAATGAATAATAATATTATTCATCGATCGACCTAATCGAATAAAATCTTAAATAAACCCTTGTTCGAAATTAATTTAATTTAAATTTAATATAGTAATATAAAATTAAAACGGGAGAAAAAAAATTATTATATTATTTAATTCCTAAGTTGGATAAATAAATTTATAAGAATTATTTGGACAAATAATTTTATTAAAAAAATACATTTTTTTTTCCTTAAAATTTCTTAAGCTTGTTCTTTTCGTGCTTGACTTGGAAGTCAATGTGACCTAATTTTCTTCCCAAAATTATTAATATAAATGTGAAATCAATTTCTAGGAAACCTATTGCGATACTTTTGTGATTTTTAACGGAACGAAAAATAATTTAATTCAGTCTAATTCAAATTCATGATTAAAATTTATGATTCGAATTTATAAATTAAATTTGTGATTGAATGATAAAATAATATCATTTTATTAAATAATAAATAAAATGATATCGTTTTAACAATTACTTATTACAATCTAAATTAAATTATGAGCTAAATTCAAATCAAATCAAACCATCTTTTAACTTATAACTCAAATCAAATTGAATATTCTCGAATTTGAATTTAGTTTGAATTAAAAAATGAGTCAACCCTTATAGTTTAAATTTGTTCAAATCGAAGACAAATTGAACCTATTCAAACCGATATTTTAGATTGAATCAATTTAGTTCGAATCTAATACTAATTATATGCATTAACTGTATACAATTATGAATACGAACGTTGATATGTCATTTTATGATTACGTATTATTTTATTTTTAATAAAAAATTTAATTATATAATTACACATAAATATTTGTACTTATATTTATACTTATTATTAATACATGTAATTTTTTTTTATGAATAGATTTTTTTATATAAATATTATGATAATTTAAACCAATATCTCAGTTTTCAAAAGGTTTTAAGGGTCGTAAATGATATAATTCATAAATATTCTTAGACGAACAAAGTTTTTAGATTGAATAATTTTGAATTAATGATAAAGTAATTAAAACAAATGGAAAAATATGTGGGCCATATTGTAAATGTAATGGTGGCAAGATTTAAATTTTGTCAACAAAGAAGGGTATTTTGGTAGCTTTGAGGAATGAAGACTCAACAGTTGACTAGAGAATTTTCCAAGTCCTCTCCTCAAACCCAAGCACACGGCGGAATGACGAAAAGGACCTTTCACATTCTGTTAATAAAATAACTTAATTGAAAGTGAATTTACAATGTGAGCCACAACGAACTCCATTAATTTTGCTTCATCCAATCAATTCCTTTTGTGACGTGGAACCCCATTATTTCTTCGAATCGATGTGCATTAAAAATTCTCTTTGACAAAATTCAGGAAAACGATACCTAAAAGCCCGAACGGTTGGGAAATTTATTAATATGAACTAATATTAATTATAATTATAGTTTAATAAAAACTAAAATATTTATTCCGATCCAAAGTTTTTTCAAATGATAAAATCTCAAAAAAAAGCTTTTAAAAAACCAAAACTCATATATTAATTAATTTTTTTCCAAATTTATTAGCTTTTTATAAAATGATTAAAATATCTTATACTTAAAAATAAATAATATTAATATTAAAATAAATTTAATAAAAAGTAAAAAAAGAAGTCACCATCATTGGTTGTGTTGCCAATGGTAAAAGTTGTCAAAAACTTAACTAGGTGGTTGAAAATAGCCACTGGGTTATATTGGCAATCGGATCTGACTACCTCGATAGTTAAAACCAACCGATTTCAAGCATTCTAACCATTTATGGCTATCTTTGATGGCAAAAACGACAAGATTCCGCCGTTAATCTAACGAGGTAGTCATTTACAATCATCTGACTATAGTGGCCACTTTTAAAATTTTTTTTTAATTTTTTTTATTATTTTAATATTATATTAATATTATTTCATATTTCAATTATTTTTGTATAATTAATTTCATTATTTTTTATTTTTTAAATTTTTTTAATTCAAAAAGATAAAAATACTCTTTTAATCAGTTAAATTTAATAACTAACCATTAAATTTAACCGTTGACTTTGATCAATAAATCGGTATTTGACTTTCTAAAAGTTAATAGGTGAGATTTTGTCATTTAAGGAAACCTGAGGTGGGAACAAGTCATTTGGCTTTTAATAAAATAGTATAATTGAATGACTCATTATGAATTTACGAATGGACTTAAATGATCAACAAAGATAACTCTATTACACTAAATAGTTATAATTTGAATATGCAACATTAGTGTGAGTTTTAACGTTGATTGAATCTTTAACGGTGATCTACTAACCTATCATATATTGATTAAATTCTCTTTCTGAGACTAATAGTTTTACTCATTGAAAGTTGTGGAAGGCCAACCACTTCATTGCAAGTAAATTCAGACAGCATCACGATTTCAATTTCACATATTCAAGGCAATCTAGGTATTCTTCTAAACCCTAAATTAAAACTTTTATTCAATATTTTATAACCTAGACATAAACCTTATGGACGACTGTGATTGAGTTATTTTATTCGATTTATGAGAACTAAAATCTTATAGAGACAACAAGAAAAACTCCACTTGACAATTTAACTTCTCAATATTAGGGCTGAATTCAAATCGAACATGTTTAGATTCGTTTTTGAGTTTGACTAAAACGAATCCCGAAATGAACCGAACACAAACACGAACCCGAACCGTAATTTTAAAATTCAGCGAATACGAGTTCGAACACGAGTCTGAACATGAATTATTCGAACTGAATATGAACCAAACCCGAACTTAAAATAATAATTTTTTAATTAAATTTTATTAATTATTTGTATTAATTATAATTTTTAATAAATATAAAAATGAATTATACGAACTAAATACGAATACAAATCGAATACGAACTTAGTTATACGAATCGAACATGAATACGAACTTTGCTATAAAAATATTCGACGAACACGAATACGAATCTAAATCCGAACAGTACGAAACGAGCTCGAACATGAATATATTATTGTTTGCATTTGATTTGGCTCAAATCCAACCCTACTCAATATCCACAAGACTATCTCTTTGTTTCATCTTATATCTACAAGGGAAAATTATCATCTCCTATCAAATCGGGATCATGCAATCAAATATGTAGAATAACACTTGTATTATAAATACTACAATACATTATCTACTTGTAGCTCATTTTATAAATATAAAGACTTCATCAAGGTAGGGGATTTGAGTTTGAATCTTCACCGTTGATCTTTAAATATCTAAATACTTCTCCAAACACTTTTTTTCCTTTTTTTTATTAACATTGTTAATATTCTATCAGAGTCCTTCTTACGAGGCCTAGATTTGAATCGAATTAAATATAAACATATATAATCATATTCAGTTTGTTTATTGTAGGTTCAGTTTGTATTCGAATTCATATTCGCTATTTTTTTTATAGTGAAGTTTTGATTCAGAGTCGGGTTTGAAAGTTTAGCTTGTATTAGTGTTTTTATTCGTATTCGGTTCATATTTATATTTTATTAAAAAATAATAATGAATAAAATATAATTAACAAAATTTTAATATAAGTTCAGGTTCGTATTCATGTTCGTATTCAATTCATATGATTTGTATTCATATTTGGTTCGTATCGTTCGTATTTATAAATTTTCAAAACTATAATTCAGATTCGTATTCTTATTTAGGTTTGAATAATTCATTTCAAACTCATTTGAACTAATGAAATAAATAAATTTAAATATATACGATTTAAATTCAATCAAACTTCTTAAAGATACCATAGATGGAGATTCTCAAAAAGTAGTCAAATCATGTTAAAAGTCTCGTGTGTCCAACTTACATATACAATCTTAGTAAGGGATGCATAACTACCCTTATTCACTAACATTATTAATTGTCTATTTTATGCAAAACTTGATATTGCATACTTCTAGTTAATGTCATTATAATCTTTTCAACAAAACCATACACATTTATAATAAATATAAATAATAATATGTCATTATATAATTATGTAATTTTTGAATGAAAGATAAAATGTTATCCAATTAGATGATGACACATCAGTATTAATACTTAAATTGATAATCATTATAATTACATAATCTTATTTTTTATTTTTATCTTTTTTTTTAAGTGAAGATATAATTGTAAAAAAAATAATAATAATTTTTTCCCTTGATATTAAAATGGCATGATCCATTCCTGCACAATAATGATAGATTGGTTAATTTATGGTTTTATTCAGAATTTAGATGAACTTTGAATGAAACTCACTCTTTGAAGGACCAATTCACCGTTGGCGACCACCCTTTTTGTAACCGCTTTTGAAAATTTTGTAACCACTTTTTTATTATGTTATATTGTAATTTATAAAAAACAAAATTTTAATTGTCAGTTTGGGCTTTGACATTCTAAATTTGTTCAATCTAGTATGTTCAATTTTAGAAGTTAAATAGGCAAGTGAAAATACCATCTTCAAATTTGGGTATGAAAAATACAAAATATATACAAATGAATTTAATATAATACATGGTCAATAATACACACACACACACACATATATATATATATATGGGTTTTTGGGTAATTTGAATGTATAATTTTTTGAATTATATGATAAATTTGCGGTGTGTAAAACTTGAGTTCAGTTCAATTTGAGAAGAGTCAAAACTCAAGATCG
This sequence comes from Anacardium occidentale, assembly GCA_026122585.1. Classification (NCBI taxonomy): domain Eukaryota; kingdom Viridiplantae; phylum Streptophyta; class Magnoliopsida; order Sapindales; family Anacardiaceae; genus Anacardium; species Anacardium occidentale. The sequence goes on along the minus strand of JAJEJH010000011.1, from coordinate 1,063,827 downwards.
ACTCAACTTATATCAAAATCATGCCATTTTAACTATTTCAAATCGAATTCATCCCAACTCACAAACTTGAATACTCATAAGCTTGAGCTCAATAGTACCACAACCCCAGGCTCAAGCTCAAAAGCTCAAACTTGCCTATAAACTACCCAGTTTGAGCTTGATCAAACTGAATAATCAATCAAACTTGAATTAACTCAGATTCAAATTCAATCTTATCTGTTAAAAAAACATAAATCGAGTTAAAAATGACAAGCCAACAAAAACAGAAATTGACTGCGTATAATATTTCAAGGAAAAAAAAAAAAAAAACCTTTCCAATGTCCTAGATGATTTTATTAGAATGAAACGCTAGTGTGACCAATTTCAGTTCAGGGCATTCAAACATTACAATTTCCTTCCATTAATTGAAAGGTGAGCATCGCCATTACAGCTCAAACAAAAGGGCATTAAAAAAAAAAAAAACACATTTCTTTATGACGCATACGTACTTAGACTTTCTTCCTACTTGGCTTGAGGGTGAGAAGCAATGAAATCAACAGCCAGGTTGACGCTGTTGATCTTGTCTGCTTCATTATCTGGGATCTCAAATCCGAATTCTTCTTCGAGTGCCATCACGACCTCCACAGTATCCAAACTGTCTAAACCAAGGTCGTTTTGGAAATGGGCATTTGGTGTAACCTGCAGAAAAGAAACACCAGAATCCACTATGATTTCCTTAACAAGCAGTATGTGCAATTTCTGGATGGCAAAACAGCTGTTTCATAAAGTTAGGTTTTTGTAGCTAAAGAGAAGGAACAGAAAAATATCGTAAGCACTGCATGTCAAACACCCAAAGTAGATGATCCCTCTATTTGGTGACACATCAACTATTGACAAGTGCACACTAAAACAAAAAAGCTAAGGCTGCCTATGCAAGTAAATAAGCATCAATGACTAGACAACATACATCCCTGTAATGCATATAAACAACTCAAGGAATTGTTGATCAAGGATATTGAGAATATGGTTTAAACCATGTTTTAGAACCGCTTGCAGACTACCAAAGCTTATAACAATTGACTGAGCTGAAGAAATTATGAATATGCTTCATCCATTCCATGCGATTGTTACAGAATACTCAAAAGACGCCTGTTTTCCCATCCTCTATTTACCAGCCACAAACAACCTTATAAAAATCAACACATTTTCCTGAAAGAAAGATTTTTTCTACAAAAATTCAAACGTTTCTCTCAAATGTCCTCATAAAAGAATGCTACACTCCGCAAAATCTAAATCTACCCAGCAATTGATATTTTAAGTGACTAGACCCACTCCACACCATTAGTTCTTAACCCAGAACAAGCAAGCTGCAGAAGCAGCAAAAGTTCAAAACCACCTTAAAAGCATCAATATTGCAGTTCATATCCTTTTACTTACTCAGTACAAATACAAAAAAATTACTAGTATATTCAAATTCCAAAACGATAAACAAATTTAGAAGAATTTTATTCTCACAACAGTACCGGTATTAAGAATCCAGCAAATCCTGCAACATAACAGCATCCCACAAAACATACAACACATATAGAAGGCATACAGAAACATTACGACCACACACCACACAAAATGTCAAAATCGATAATCTTCAAACTAACAAAAATTTCACCTTAGAAGTTTCAATTTACTGACTTCAAAAGGAAAATGCAATTAATCAGTAGTAGTAGTATTAAAAAAAAATCTACATTTTACCTTGAAACTAATCCAATGATGCTACTACTCTACTTAAAAATGATATTAAAAAAAAAAATGACATCTTGATAATGAATAAATCACTTGGAAGCATCAATATCCAACTTCATAAGCAAATTAAAAACTTTTAATTATTTTTATTTAAATCTATTTTTGTTCCCTTTGAAGTATCGATTTCCCGACTTCATAAGTAAATGCAATTAAACAGCAGTAACAGTGATTTGCAAATCTACATTACCTTCTAAGTGATCCAATAATGATATAAATCCCTTAGAATCATCAATTTCACAACTTGATAACCAAAAAACATATATTTTAAAAGTATTTTTATTTAATTTAGTTTTTGTTACCTTGGAAGGATCTACTTTCTGGAAGTTTTTAACGACAGAGACGACGCGATCGGTGACTTCAGATTTGTCGAGGAAGGAACCTTGGACCTCCTGGGAGAAACGGCGGCGTATGGCATTGAAGGAGAGGGAGAAGAGGTTGGTGGCCGTACTCCTAGGGTTTCCAGATACTGTGCTTACGTTCACTCTCAGGTACTTCAGCAAGGTCCCTCTCGCCGCCATTTCTATTCTTATTCAGATGAAGACGAAGAAGAAGAAGAAGCAGCAGCTTCTCAGAGCTCTGTTCAAGAAATTGGGGTTTAGGCTTTCTCGCCAACTCCCACTAGCGACTCTGAGATGATAAATAGCTCGTTGTGAAGCAAAAACGACGTCGTCTTACACTGTTTGAGAATCCCGGGGGATAATATGTAAAATTTTAAAGTTCGAGTATTTTTTAAGACAGCCATAATTACATATTTACATTTGAGTACCTCAAATCAAACTTAAACTCAAACCAGTTCGACACATTTAATAGATACAAATTATAAGTTCGAAACTTAACGAATCAAATCAAATTTTTACACAAACCTCTTAATAAGTTTTTAAAAAAATATTATTAAAATAATATAGTTTTTATACGTATATAAGTAAAACGGTATTATTTTAGTTTATTTAAAAATTTTTCAAGCTTGTGAATTTGAAGATCAAGTTTGAGCTTGATAATATTGAAATTACAAAATTGAGTTTGAATAATTTTGATTCGAATCTAGCTTTAATAATAATACTTGAAAGTATCAAATTATCATACTTTTTTTTTTAATCAGGTACCTGAACTTTGTTTTTTTAAATAAGCCTTAAATTTTTCCTATCGAAGAAATCTCATATTCTTAAAATTAGACCGTTAATCTCACTAAATCACAATTTGACCAATTCAATTGGACGATTTAATCTATTATCAAATTATTATCTATTTCTTAAATACTACAAAAGATTCATCACTTTTTTTTTAAAACCATGTAAAATTTATTATAAACAATTCTATACAATTATCAACAATAAACAATCATTTATTTCAATTGAGGAAAATAAGAAAACTTAGAATATGCCAAAAAAAAAATCAAATAAGTTGATTAAACCAATTGCATTCTGTTACATAGATAAAGGCAAAAAAAAAAAAAATACAAATAATTCAAAAGATCTTAATGGGTAGTCCAAATAATTTTAGTGATAGGGTTTTAATTTTTATTATTTTAATTCTTTTAATTTAACAAAATATTTAATTATGTAAACCTAATTTGATGGGTTTTAATCAGTTTTTCTAGGGCCAAAGGACTATTTCCCACCCATAGTTTGAGGCGGGGACAAAGTCCCATCCTCCAAGTTTCAAAAGTCCAATCTCCCACGCATGAAAAAAATTTAATATTAAATAAAACAAAAGACAGTAACACTTTAGGGATAATATTGTTATTTTAGGATTAAAATTTTATAAAAAATAAAATAAAAAAAATAATATATATATTTAAAAATTTTAAAAAATTTGAAGCAACCACCGGCGGTGGCTGCTGCTGTCGAAGCCAGGTGGCCGTTTCTGGCCACCTGGTTTCAGGATTTAGCCGCCTCAGTTTTGGTGAGAAAGAAGCGAACAAACAAAATTTAGAATGTTTTATTTTCAAAACAAGATGAATAGTTAGGTATCTTTAATAGAAAAAAAAAAGTTCAATCATTTTAACAAAAAAAAAAAATGAAAATTTTGTTCTTTTGATGAGAAAATTTCAAAGCTTCAATAACTGTAAGTGCTATTATTTCTACTTTGAAATCCAATTTTGTTGATAAATTTGAATCAAATCAAGTTTAAATAATGATCGATTTAGCTCCTATTGGTAAAGAGAAACATTAGGAAGAAGAAAAGTTACAAAGAAAAAGGTCAAAAAAAAGATTATCAATATCAAATGGACAGCGATCGAATTGAACTCGATTCAAGCTGTCAAATTAGAGTTTCGATTCCAATTTAATTCATTCGAATTGAATATGGTTTAAACACAAACGGGCTCGATTTGAATCCACACTTAATTAGTTGATCATGAACACATTCAGTTGAGAATAACAAAGGCATGGAAAACAACTTTATTTTGTATTAAAACTTTTGGAAAAAAAAAAAAAAAAAAACAATAAGAATTGTATTTTTCTTTATCATTCCAATGAAACAGGAGCAAATGGGCTCCAAAAACAATGACAAATCTACAGAGGCAAAGATTTGTTGATTTCTTCTCCTAATTTACAAGCAAAAGAGATACCCTCAAGCTCCTTTTTTCTTCAATGTCCCTGAAGTAATGTCCAAAATGAACAGAAACAAAAGTAGTACCTCCACGCTGTCTTTTCTTCCATCTCTCTCAAACAATGTACAAGATGACCAGAAAACTGATATTCAATCAAGGTAAAAAAGGGTCACAATTTTCCTCAGATTCTTGGCCTCCTGACATGTTTCCATCAGCAGCTTGCTGTCGTGGAAGGCAAAGCAAATGACTTGTTGTACATGGGAGATGATGTCCATGTTGCACAGCCTGCAATGCACCCGAACCCAGAAAAGAAAAAGGAAACAGTTCTAAAAAATAATGGATAGAAAGATTCATATGATTTGTGTTTTAATGAAATGAACCAAAAACAGTTTTCCAACATAATCCTACGGTAAAATCAGAAAACGCCGTTTCTCAGATTTCTATAGCCTCTCATCTGAAAGCAAATGTCCCATATCTAATTAAAAAATATAACTAAGGTTTTCGAATTGCATTTGAATTTTAGAAAATTGCTCTCCAGATCATGAAATCAAAGCAATCCTAAATTTATCTGCCTCTTAGTCTAGCCTTGCACAACAGTTCTGGTTTTATGCCTAGAACTCTTCTTCCTCATTCACAAATTAGAAGAGTTTTAATTTATGGATTACCGATGGCACTACAATTTTGGTAGACATGAAACTTGTGGGAAATTCCTATGTGAGTGGCCCCAAGCTGGGCTCTGTCCTGTTAACCACTCAACTTGATCCCTAGAAAGTATAGGAACCAGAACCCAAGCTTCTGTTTAATGGCGCTGACAGAATGACTTAATCAATTCAGTTATGTCAATATGCAGAAGCAAGCAAGGATTGGTCAGAATACTGAACCCCTTTTAGAGCCCTGAAGACGGCAATAACAATAGATAAGGGCGTTTACAATTCTTTTCTCCGGATAGTAAGATTGACCTGGATGCAATGCACTCACATAAGCTGACATCGACTTTCAATTGCTTAATTCCAAGCAATTCTGCAACTGTGCAAATTCTGGACGAATGTTTAATTATGCTCAAGAACAACACTACAGCACTAGAAAATTTAACTTCATACTAGCTAGATTGTGTCATGAAAAAAGAAAAGAAAAGGGTAATATAAAAAAAAAAAAAAAGAACTATCACCAACCTGCTTGCTTCTATTAGAGGAAGATGATCGTTGTGAGGCTTCTCTATCACAGTCTTCACCTTGAAATTCCCAAAAAAGAATTGCATTTATGATACTTGAACTGCAAACTGAATAAAGGTGACTTTCACGTTTATCATGTTCTTTAACACGGCTTTCACATAGACTTACTGAGGCAAACAAATAATTAACTTTGACTCGAACAAAAGGGTGATTGCAGGAATTATAAGTTCCAATCTTGCAATGCTGTATAATGCTTAAAAGCATTTCTACATATCACTATCATATCCATTGAAGTCGATCAAACATAACTAGTTTTTCTAGTTGTAGAACCATCATTTTCACATGCATCACAGTCTAACAACGGAGAAAAGGACATGGAATTTTTTGTGGAAGAAGATATTATAGAGAGAAGCTAGTGATTGCAAACAAAGGATATGACAAAAGAGGCAGACAAGCATGTCATTGAATCAGAAAAGTCAGAAAACCAAACAGTTCATGATTGATTGTGCATTTTGTCCCTGAATAATTATTGGATCATATAGGACAAATTTTAAATTATAATGGAAAAACGTCACGATCCTAAAAGGAGGATTCATGCTAAGCAAACTTGAGAGTTGCTTGTTTGTCTAAATTCATGAGATTTTTTATACTTGATGTAATACTCAAGATAAAGTTTCCTCAAACCAGAGTTGAATGACAGAAGCACCACAAAAGAATTGTCTACAATACTAAATATGCCTATATTTTAGTAATACACAGATTTGGTAATTTAATCGAGTCTTAGTTAGCTTATTCAATGTTTATTTGGTTTTTAGTTGATTTAGGCTCAGTTTTAACATTAACAGAATTCAAATTCTCTCCTCTCTCTTGACTTTAGGAGAGAATTTCAGTTGAAACTCTATTGAGCAAGTTCTAGATTCCCTTCTCTACACTTCTAAATTATGAAATTATTACTTTGCAAAGCCACACTGCATGACAAACTTACTTTTGACAATAATTCCTGGCTCTCAGGTGGTTGTTTCTTTAAGCTTTGAGGCAAAATGACTGTAAGCAACTCTGGTTTCTCTGCTCTTAAAGCACCTCTGATAACAGCTGCATTGGTCCCTGATGCACCTGATGTATAGATATGATTTTTCTGCAAGAAAATGTTATGCAGTAAGTTCAGGAACAATGAAATCATGAACGAAAATTGCAAGACAATAACGAAGCCCAAAAACTTAGAAAACACGATGAGCTGTACAACTACAAACGGTGCCACAAAAAATTTACAGGACAGAAGATATGGTGTCTTACAGTTATGACCAAAGCATAACTAAGAATCTCGATAAGTTCTTGATGCATGAATCCCATATTCCTAGTCCCAAAAAAGCCAATAGCTCTAGGTCCTTGTTGTTGAATGGCCAACAACTCCTGCATAAAAAATTATATAAGTACTATGAAAGATTACACTCTAGCTTAGAAATGGAATTTTATTTATTTTTGGATATATCATGAACCTGTAGATAATCTACATCAGGCGCAGGTTTAAACTCTGACACCAAAACTGCCCCTGATCCTTCGACAAGCGATTGGGCTTGGGTGGGAATCTGTGTGCCACCATTTTCATTGGAACCCAACAAGTCAACAACATTCTCCTGTTCATATCTCCAACCATCCATGTCTTGATCTCTTTTTGTATGTCCACAAAGCCACTAAACCAGTACATAAAAACACAGGCCCTGGTAGTAAATCATTAGTGAAAACCAACTGCAAATAACATGTAACACCAAACACAGAAAGAGCCGGAGAGACAAAGGGCTTGAAATCTAACAAGCTCAAGCTAATGGGCGCTTTTCATAACTCAAGGGAAGTATAACTCATGTGCACTTAGAAACAAGTTAGATATTAACTATACATATCCATATTTTAGAATCATCACACTAGAACACTTAGTAAGCTTATGGGAAGCAAAAATCCTTGCAATAAACCTATGAAGCATTAACATGATTAAAAATGTACTGAAAATATTATGATACTAACTCAACGAAATTTTAGATTCTAACAACTCCAGTACCTAGATGCCTACAAAGTAAACATGAAATATAGTAAGACTGCTACACATGCATAATTAATGACCATATTTGAAGAGTGCCATCAAGTAAATAGATTACATCACTGGAGTTGTAATCAATTTCAAAAGCCTTGAATGTCATCAAAGAATCAAATATGCCCGCTATATTGCCAAAATCTCTACTCTTCTACTTTTAGTAATTATTTTCAAAAGATATATACAAAGAAGGTACAATCTGTCAAGCCAATACCTACTAACCCCAACCTACTGAAATTTGCAACAAAACTAATAATATGTTTTAAGAAACAACAGGTCAATATATACATATCAAAGCAATTAATGCATTAACAAATGTCGTACAATAATGAAAGAATGAACTACAATTGTTAGTCAACTCAAAAATTGCAATAGATTAAAAAATTATTGTTACCTAGGCATATATATATATACAAGCATCACGAGATATTATATCCTTTAGCTCAAAATACAAACATGAACATGCAACTAAATAGCAAACACTTCCATATTTCACCAACGAAGCAGTAGACTCGGAAGAGGTATCCATTCCAAAAGCTAGATATCAAGACTTGATTAATTTGTGCATGCACAGTTTACACTCAAACTCAAATCATAATCATGAAAAAGTAACTTGGTAACAGAAGTTTCAAAGATGCACCCATAGAGCCTTTTTCTTTCCAAAAGCCATATATTAACAGACTTCATTAAATAAGAAGAGACCCAGAAGAGGATATTCAAGCCAAATGCTATTCTGCAAGTGAGCTTACGCTCAAATTCAAAACGCAAACACCAAAAACCAATTCAAATGTTTTTGTTGAGATGATAAAAACACCCATAAAATCCAAAATTTAAGCAATGAAACAGAAACCCAGAAGTTCAAATTGATTCCAAAATCAATGAGACGGGCGCGTATTCACTTAAAAGCTAAACACAAACATGAATAACTAATTCAAAAGCAAAAGGTTTCAATATTTCAACAACACAACAACAGTTCAACATTTCAGCAATTGAGCAAAGACTCAGACGACCGAATTGAATCCAAAACTAATCATTCAAGAGGGTTCACCCTTAACTTCAGAACAAAAACCCAAACACCAACAAAAATTTCAACACTTCAGCAACAAAACAGAGACCTAGAAGGGCAAATGGAAACAAAAACCCATCATACAAGTAAGTCTAAAATTAATTTCAAAACAAAAAACCTCAAAAACCAAATTAAAATCTTAACATTTCCACAAAAACCAGAAAAATATTCCACTACTTAAGCAATAAAACAGAGACTCCCGAAAGCAAATTAAATCCATAATTAATCATGCAAGTCGGCCCAAACTTAAATTCAGAACACAAGCACTAAAAAAAAAAAGTAAAATCTCAACATTTCAATAAACAAAAACACGTTCCAACATTTAACCAAAAGAATAGACACCCGGAAGAGCAAACAGAATCCAAATTAAATCACGGACTGGGTTCGCACTTGAAATTCATGAATAACAAATTCAAAAGCAAAAAGTTTCAACGTTTCATAAACAACACAATAAAAATTTCAACATTTGAGCAAATAAAACACATAACCAGAAGTGCAAACTGAATCAAAATTCAATCATGCATCTGGGTTTACTCATAAAATTCATGAATATCAATTCAAAACCAAAAAGTTCCAACATTTAAGCAACAACACAAATACCCAGAAGAGCAAATAGAATCCAAAACCAATTCAGCAAGTGGGTTTACCGTTTTGTTGGAGGCCCTCCTGACAGAACATGAATAATAATGAAAACAATTAATCACAACAGAGGAAGAAGGTGTAAAACAGATATTAGGGTTAGCAGTTTTCAGGGATTTGGAGGGAAAATCATAAGAATAAATAGGAGAAGAAGCGGCGGCGACTGCTGCAATGGTCGAGTTAGTTAATGTTGAAGGCAACAACAAAAGTCTCACTGGTAAGGCTGCACTCATTGCTTTGCCTTTGCTTTGCCCCAAACAATTTACAATAACAGCACTAAATTTGATTTTGATTTGATTCAATATTATGATAATTTTTTGCTTTCTCTCAATTCTTCTGAGCCCTATCTATCTACCTTCTTTGTTTTTGCTTTCTTTTTATTTTGTTTTGCTTTTCTAGTAAGCACTTTTTGTAAAAGTTCCTTTTTATCTCCCAAGAAAAGGGTTTTGACCTTTTTTTGTTTTCATATAATGTACACCTTTTGGTATTGATGATCTTTGTTGAAAACCCTTTTTATTTTTTTTAAAATGATGCCTACAGTGTTTGATTCGATTATATTAAGAGTTCGTTTGATTTAGTTAATATGTTATTATTAAAAATAAAAAATTAATAGTATATTATTTATCAAATCAAGTTAATAATAAAATATTATGATAATTTTTTATAATTTGATAAATGAAATAAAATAAAATTGTAGATATTAATTAATATTGTATTGAGTTAAATAAATATTTATAATTTTTAAAATATTTTCATGATAATAATTAATTAATTTTTTCAGTTATTATACTATTGTAAATATAGTTTTTCTAAAATCTATATTATTTGTTATTTTAATTAAAAAGAAAATTTATTTATTTCTAAATATTAATAAGTATTGATAAAATTATAACAAAATTAAGATTAATTTGATAATTTTTTTGATATGTTACATGGTAAGGTAGAACTTAACTTGGAAAACCGACGATGTGAGATTTACCACACATCATACTTTACCCCATTCAGGCTTTGCGTCCTCGCAAAGGGCCCCACTCCTACAAGACATGGGCCACCCCCATGGAGTCACCATCACGAGGTCCACCAAGCTCCCACGTGGATAAAAATCCCACATGGATAAAGTGTGGGAAGCTCTAAACTCTGATACTAGATGATATGTTACAGGATGAGGTAGAACTCAATTTGAAAAATCGGTTTACCAAGTGAGAGTGTCTACACTCTTATAAACCACCCCAAAGACCAATTCCTAGGCGATGTGAGACTTACCGCACATCACTTTTAATATTTAAAGTAAGGTTTATCTTGTATATTTAATAAAAGATTATTAAATTAATATTATTAATAAAAGATAGATGATAAAGGTAATCCTTAATTATCCCAAAACCTTATATAAGGGAGAGCTTGAGACTACTAACATTTTGACCAAGTTTGAGCCTGACACAGGACGAATGATTCAAGCTTAATTGAAAAATAAATTTAAAATTTTCAATTTTTAAAATATTACATTTAAATCTTGTAACTAAATATGTCAGAACGGTAGGTTAAGCCTTTTTTTGGGCCTAGTCCACAAAATTGTGAGTAGGGTTAGATTCGAACCGAATATATTTAGATTCATTTTTGAATTCAGCTCGAACAAATTCGAAACGAACCGAATAAACCTGAATACGAACACGAACCCGAACTTAAAATTATAATTTTTTAATTAAATTTTATTAATTATTTGTATTAATTATAATTTTTAATAAATATAAAAATAAATTATACGAACCGAATACGAATACGAATACGAGCCGAATACGAACTTAGTTATACGAACAGAACACGAATACGAACTTTGCTTAAAATATTCGACGAACACGAATACGAATCTGAATCTGAACAGTACGAAACGAACCCGAATACGAACATGTTACTGTTTACGTTTGGTTTGGCTTGAATCCAACCCTAATTGTGAGCCATGCCAAGGCCTCGAGGGTTAGCATGAAATCGATACAAGCCCGCAAAATGAGTTTAATTCATTTAATTACTTTGATAGCGTGAAAAATCAATATGCTACTAAAGATTCGAAATCACAAAAGTATGTAGCTACATCACCTTTGTTGCAAAAAAAATCAACAATATCGGAGCATGTCAATCAAATTGAAGAAATTGTTGATAATAAATTGATTCGACACACAATGGGCAAACACTATGATTTTTGTTTTAACATATGTTAATTTGAGGGGTATCGAACCTCTTCATCGACATATAAATAAATATGGTAAAAAAATACCTCGTCACTTAAGAGAGCAACAATAAATTGTGTTCAACCTAAAATAAGGGTAGTTTAATTAATTTTTTTTAATTTTTAATATTTAAAAACCGATTTATTTTTAATATATGAAATTGTATTCAATGTAATATGGTTTTTTTTTCTTCTTTCAAAATAAAGTAAATGAAAGTATTTATTAAAATATAATTTAAGAAAATATATTTTTAATGTAAAAGTTGTTAATTGCCTTCTTAAAATATTTTCTTCTTTCATAATTACTTTCATAAATAAATATTTTATGTAAAACTGGTTAATTGTTTAATTAGGAACAAGTAAACAAAATTAATTATTGAAATACAATTTAAGTAATTATTAAATTACCATTGGACTGAATTTGGATATAACGCCAAAATTAGACACGTTAGGAGGATCCACCTAAGCCCAACTCATAGATAATTTGTCTAACAAAATTAGGCTGAATGACATATTGCCACCCAAGGTTTCACTGATGGATAAGTGATCACTCATAAAAGTTTTAAGTTAAAGGCGGGGGTATTTTTATCTTTTTAAATTAAAATTAGAAATAAATTTTATAAAAAGTATTAAAATATAAGTTTAAAATAGAATAATATTAAAAATATAAACAATCAATAAAAATAAAATAAAATTTAAAAAGCAATCACCGTCGTCAACAACTTCACCGGTGGTCGTGATCGCCTTTAACTTTACCGAGTGATTAGATTTGACTATCACGATGACGGAGGCAATCAAATATTTAACGAAGACGGTCAATCTAACCACCTCTGCCATCGTAGTGATCGGATCAGGTGCCCGTGGTGAGGTTAAAGATAGTCAACGTTGTCAACGATGGTGGCTACTTTTAAATTTTTTTAATTTTAATATTATATTATATTATTTGTTGTTTTTAATATTATTTATATTAAATTTTATTTTAATATTAATGTTATTGAATTTTATAAATGATATTTTAGTTTTTTATAATAAAATAATGGGTATTTAATTTTTAAAACTTTTACGAATGGTAACTTCACTAAACTAAACCATGGGTGGCAATATGTCATTCAACCATAAAATTATGGGTTATGTTAAGCTTATGAGCCAAAGGAGTCCTACTAAGGCCTTGAAGGTTGGCCTGATCCGATCCAACATAATATTATAGAAAAAAATTTTAAAAATTATTTTTATTAAATATTAAATTTAAAAAACTATGTTTTCTAATAAATAAATATAAAAAAATTATCGAATGATGAAGGAAGAATAAAAAAATAGAATCATTCATAAAAGATAGAGTGTGTTTGATTTATATAAGAGTATTGAAAACTTAAGATGTGATAAAGACTTGAATCTTTATTTATAATTAATGAAAAATATTATTGGAGTGTATACGGAAAACTTTTAAGTTTTACGGGTCCTTCAATCGGGTCCAACTCATCCCAAAAGACTTACCAATTAACAAGTCTCGACACAACACGACATAAAGATATGGTATGCTATATGTTGGTGTCGGCTCGGCATGATATAATGCGATCCAAACTTGTGCCAGTTAGAAATATATTTTATTTATTAAAATATATTTTTAATATGAAAATTGTAAAATGTTATAATATATAAAAGTTGTTTTCATGGTTCTCATGGATTTTTTATTTTTACGTTGAAATAATTAGTTTTATGTTCAACCAAATATATAAAATTATAACAAATGAATTACAAGAATTTATTTTTATTGAATCAAAACAATATTAATCAATATTTTTATGAATTAAATTTTACAATTAATAAATATATGTTTGGTTAAAAATATTTTATTATAGAATTTATGATGAAGGGTGACTGGATACGGTAAATAATAACTAAATATGATAAATAAAGACTTAAATTATGTGATTAACATTTAATTTCTATTTATCACACTTAATTAATGTGATAAAAAATCTATTTATTTTATTGACTTGATGTGAAGAACATCTATTTATTTTATTAACATATTATTATTGGTTTAATTTCTGGGTGATTTTAGCTTAGTTAATACTTAATAAAATTTGTTTAAATTTGATATGAATTAAAAATAATTAATTTAAGATTAAGTTTAATTCAATCAATTAATAAATAATAATATTAGGGAGGAATAAAAAAAATGTCAAAAAAAGCCCTAAGGCTTGGTTTAGCGGTAACGGCTTTGGTTATCCAAAGTGGTGGTCAAGATTTAAATTGCAATTAGGGTTTATTCGGTTCATTAAACTCGTTAGCTTAAAAAAATTCATTTTGAAATAATTAAAATAATATCGTTTTGATTAACATAATTAAAACGACATAATTTTAGTGATCAATTTCAAAAAACTTATTAAAAGGCTTAATAAGAATTTTGTTAAGAGACTTAACAATAAAAACTCAACTTAAAAATTTGTTTAAAGTTTGGCTTGGTTCATGAAATATCGAACTCATAAACTTAGCTTAATTTAAATTCAATTTAGTTTGAATCCGACTCCATGGTCAAGTCTCTCGAGTGTAAACATATAATTTGTCAAATGTAAGCGGGTTAAACTTCGGAGGGGTTTTAGTCATTGTCGGCAATAATCTGAGTCATAATCGGGTTTCTGTCTCTTTCTTATACGCCTATCTGCCGCTCTGTAAAAACTTCAGCCATTTATTCCCTTAATTTGTTTTTCTCGTTTCATTTCGTCAAAAGCAGGTGTAGAACGGCGTTTTGAACTTGGTGATCGGCTTGAGGGATTCGTTTCAATTAATATTCTTCATAAAAAGTTAAAGGTTCTTCTTTTACACTTATGTTTTCGCTCAGAAATTCATTGGGTTTTGTTACTTTTAGTTAATTTCTTCGTTTTATAGCGTATTTAATACAATTTTGCATCAGGGTTCTAATTGTTTTTTTGTTTTAAATGCATTTTTTTTGTTGTCCAAGAAAAATAGCAAATGGGTTTATTTCTTTCATTGGGATTGTGCCAAATTATGATACAGGGAAAAAAAAAAAAAGGATTAATTGAGAGATTTTTTTTTTTTTTTTGCTGTTTTTAAGCAATAGCTGATTCCAGTTGGGTTTTTGCTATTTTGTTGATATGTTGAAGTTTATTGTTATAGCATGGTGCTTTGATTACCACTGAGAGTTAAAGCATGTATGATTGGACATTTTTAATATACCATGTAAAAAAAAAAATCCGTTTAATGTGTGTGATCGACTGTTGTTTTGGTTTGTGTGGTTAATTTTTTTTCATGTTCATTAGATGGCCTTGAAAATTTTCATCTAGATTTGGTTGCCTATTATGTTGTAGCCTTTTATAGTGAAACAAGTGAGATATTTGTGGAGATTGCAGAGAAGTTCAAGTATTCTGTCTTGGGTGATTGAATTCCGCTATTTAGAATTGTGCAATTAAAGCTTTTTGTTCAGTATCTTTTGAGTATTGCTTGTCTTGCTTGACTATTGTTGAGTAAGCAAATTTTTGCTTTGTGCAAAACAGAGACTAGAGATAAGAGAGATATGGCAAATCAGGGTGCTAAGAAACGCAGGGAAGAAAATGCTCGTCATATGGAAAAGCTTCGATACCTCATCATCGCTTGCAATGTAAGTGCTTATTGTCCTATTCTATCCTACTCACTTGCTTTATTCCTTAATATATTTTTATTTTAATGTCTTAATCTGATAATCATCTTGTTATTTGCTTGTTATGTAAAACTAGATTACTGGTTATGAGGTCCTCTCTTGGGGTAGTTTTATGTTTTTAATATTCAATATTTCCCTCTTGCTTTTTAAAATGCTATGAGTAATCTTGAATGTTGCATCCTTTATGGTAATCAGAAACTTAATCTTCTAAGTTGTTGATGTAAATTGTATTTGTTTAGGTCATATATATCTTGGTGAGGATGTTGATCTACCATTCTTCTTTCACATGGAAACACTGGATGGGCTTAGTGTTGACAAGTGTGGCACATGCAATTCCATATCAACAGCTTGCTTCAATGGCCAAACCTACTTATGCTGATGATGGGGATCTTCTTGATGGTGGATTTGATATGAGCACTGGTGGACTTTGTGGGTATGGCCTTTCTCATTTTTGCTCTAGTTTCTCCTTTCAATTTCAACTCGTGGCTTTGTGATGCTTCTATGTGGCACATGGTTAACTTATATCAGCATCTCTGCTTAATTATTTGTTAGTAACGTTACTAAAAAGAGCCATGGGAATTATTCACTTTATCTTTAGAGCTTTAACCTTGCTATTATTTATATTTATGTCACTGTACTCTTCGATGGTTTGGCTGAAATGAAATTCCTTATGGCCCTTTTATTCTCTTCTATATATATATTTTGTGATTAGTTTGAATAACCCTTCATCTATTTCTGTATCTTGTATAAATTTAAATAACCTTTTCATTTCTACTAAAGGGAGTCAAGCCTAATTTACTTGAAAAACAACTTAGCTTTGAGCCAAAAGAAAGGAGTGTTTGAGGCATCCTTTCTTATTCCTCTTAGAACCTGTTCTTTAATAATTATGATTAGATTACCAATTAGATGAATTCTTGTTGATTTACATGAAGGAAGCGTTCATTTGCCTGAGATGATATATAATGCTTTTCAGATTATTTATCCTTGCTGCTTATCAATAAAAAAGTGCATATTATTTGGGTTATATTCTCTTGTCTTGGCATCTAGCATAATGTGTATCTTTAGCCTGAGTGGTAATCGGTTTTAATGTTACTGCATATTAAAAAGAAAAACAAACTGTGGAACACGGAAGTAATGCCAGTTAACTTACCAATGGAAACAGCTGTTACTAGAATATTTTGAAGAATGGTCGGCTGAATTACGGAATATCAAAATTTAATCCTCATGTGAGTACTTGCTGTCAGCTAACCTAATTTTCCTTGTAAGCAAAATCATTGGCTTTCACTTATGATATCATAGAAATTAGTTCTTTTTGTCAAATTTATAATTGACAAACCCTCTTTTCTCTTTTAAGCAAATTTTGACCCTTCCTTACTAAATACCAATGAATTATTTCGCCAGATTCTTGTAGAAATGAGTAAGCTTAGCAACTTATAAATGAAACTAGGAACTTCCTTTCTTACAAGACGTATCTTTCATAACTGGTGTGCATATAAGATAAGTGTTCAATATTTATCAAGATAATAATTTCTTGGATAGCTATTCTATTTCATGTCAACTCTTCTATGTACACTTGATGAACTGCTTTTACCATGTGCATGTGGATAGCTGTTTCTTACTTTTTGCATATGATAAATATATTCTCACAGTTTGTTATCTCTTGCAGCCATATGCATGACATAATCTATATTACAAGCTTTGTGCAAATCATGTCCATCTTTTCTGATAAATTTTGGTACACATATCTAGTGGTAAGATCCTTCTACTTTATTGAATAATAGAATGTGGTTGTATGTGTCTGAAATATCATTCACTTAGGTAATGTTGAAAATTTTCCTTTCATTGTTTCTAGGTACCTGCCTATGGAGCATACCAATCCTTTGGTTTTGTCAGAGGATTTTTGTCACAAGGTTCAGAGGTAGGGACTATTCACTTTTTCACTTAAACGGTTTTTTGAAGACGGATGGAGGTTTGCTCTTAATCTAAATTTGAATCTTATCTTGTCGACCAGGGAGTCATGGAGGACGAGAAGACTCGCAAGAAGAGAGAAAAGATGGAGAGGAAAGCTTCTCGAGGCAAGTTTGTAAAGACGAGAACCAGATAATCGAACAACTACTCTCTTGTCAACAAATGTTTTTTTGTAACTGTTACTTATCATTCATCATAAGTGTTGAACTGCCTATTGCGAGATGTGGAAGTGATATATTGTCATAGATGATCTAGAACTTTGCTTTACCAACTTAAAGAAAAACTGGCAGATTTTGATGTAATCTTTTGTTAGCAGTTTTTAGATCTTGTCAAAAGTTGGTACTTTATATGCACAATTTTTCAGGCACTCAGAGCAACCTTGCCGCTGTGACTTGTGGATTATTACCGATCTAATGTCACACACACACACACACACGTGTGTGTGTATATATATATATATATATATATGCACAGACACACACACACATATGTGTGTATATATATATATATGCACAGACACACACACACACACACACACACACACACACACACACACATATATGTGTGTGTATATATATATATATGCACAGACACACAGACACACATATATGTGTGTGTGTATATATATATATATGCACAGACACACAGACACAGACACAGACACAGACACAGACACACACAGAGACACAGACACACACACACACACACACATATATGGAGTCTCAGATCAAGTTCGAGTTTGTTGCTGGTGGGATTGGTGAATATTGGAGCTCATCACTTTGATTGAATAAACTATCAATAAAGCTTTTAATACTTTTAAATCTTCGCTTATACACCTAAAGTTACATTTCTTGATTTTGAATATGAGAGGTAATCAATAAATTTATCAATTATGAAGTATAATTTTTAATAAATTAAAGAGTTTAAATTAATTTTTTAAGTCGAATTCAAGTCAAACTTAAACTTGTTGTTAGTCACTTGGTGAGTACGGGAGCTCATGATTTAATTTGAATAAAATATTAATAAATTTTTAGTACTTTTAGAACTTTTCATTTTTTGACTTTGAATGTAAATGGTAATTGATTAATATACTATTTATAAAGTTGAAATATAATTTTAAAAGCTAATAGATTTAAATATAATTTTTTATGTTAAATTTGAGTCACCCATTTATGCCTCAAACTTGAGTTTGATTTCAAACCGAACTTACCAGCTTGACAAGCTTGAGTTCAAGCACTATCTTAATGTTATCAGACTGAGCTCGACCCAAGCTTTGCCCTTATGAAAATGTCTATATCTTATTTTGTTGAAATATTGTAATATGAATTTAATAACTCATTATTTTGTCTCTGTGATTTAAAATATTATAATAATACTCCTGTCAAACTGAATTATAAATAATACTATGAAAGTGTAAATATTTTTTCTCTATTCTTTTTAAAAACTATTATGTTCATCTTATATATTATATATTTTAAAAATATATTATAATCTTAATAGTTTATAATATAATATTTACATTTTTAATTTGTTATATTCTGTTTAATTTTTTGAGGGTGTAATTATCATTTTTAAAATTATCAAAGAATATGTAATTGAAAAATTAGTGGTTAAAATGTTACATTTCAAGACAAGCTCTAGTGCTCAAGTCATCCAAATTTCTCTCGAGCCTGGACTTGAGCCAAAATCTAACCAATTTGACAAACTCAAACTTATGTTAAAACAATTGAGCCAAACTTGAGCGAGCAAATACTCAATCTGATTGCACTCTACATATAATAGCATATGATTTATAGTAACAGAAACAAAAAACGATTAGGTGATTTAATTAGGATTAAATAAAATAATTTATAATTTTGATTTTTGTGTTATTATCCATACGAAGGATTTAAAAATATTGTAACATAATATTCATGATTTTGAAAGATTTAATTTAGTTAATATAAAATATCAATATAACTCTTAAATTTTTTATTGATTTTCTTTAGATTATATTTACAAGTATCATAACATATCGAATGGTAGTGAAAATGAAATATCTTTTAAAGTATATTGAAATTAGTATAATATTGTATATATTATCAAAACTCATTGTCTCATCAAAAGTTATTTTAATTTTTTGGTTATTGGATGAATCACCCAAAGTCCTGTGACTAGAACCCCACAACATGAGACCAAATAAATCTAAGGCCAAAGGACTATTTCCCACCTATAGTTTGAGACGGGGACAAAGTCTCACCCACTTAAGTTTAAAAGCCCGGATTCCCACCTATAATCTAATTTTTTATTATTTTTTTATTAAAATTACTAAATTACCCTTTTAAAAATTAAAAATTTATAATAAAAATATAAAATAATTTTTAAATATAAATATTTTGAAAAAATATTAAAAAATATTTTAAAATTTAAAAAATTGAGGCAACCACCGCCGTCGGCACTGGCGGCGGTGGCCGCCCATAACAGAACCAGGTGGCTATTTCCAGCCACCTGGTTCCAGGGGAGGCCAGATCTGGCCTCCTCGTTCGGTGGAGGCGGCCAAATCGGCTGCCTCCAGTTTTGGAGGAGGCGACCCAAAATAAAGGCCGAAAACGGCTGTAAAGGGTCGGCCTTGGCCTCACTGGCCGTTTTCGACCTTTATTTCGGGCGGAGGCGACCAGATCTGGCCGCTTCCTCCAAAACTGGAGACGGCCGATTTGGCCGCCTCCACCGAACGGGGAGGCCAGATCTGGCCTCCTCTGGAACCAGGTAGTCGGAAATGATCACCTGGTTCTATTATGGGGTTCTATTATGGGCGGCGGTGGGCGGTGGTTGCCTCAATTTTTTAATTTTTTTAATTTTTTTAAAATTTTATATTTATATAAAATTTATTTTATTAATTTATAAAATTTTAATATTAAAAAAACAAAAATACCCTTGATTATTACTGTATATTCATTATTTTTAATATTAAAATTAGGTTAGTGGTGGGAATCCAAGCTTTTAAACTTAAACGGGTGGGACTTTGTCCCCGCCTCAAACTATGGGTGGGAAATAGTCCTTTGGCCTAAATCTAAGATCAATTTTATTTTGGTCTATGATGTCTTTGATCTTGATTTAGGTTTGACCTATTTCATTGACAGTTTTTCTTTATTTATTATTATTAGAGATTCTCAAACCTTTTGTTTGACGACTCCCTCAATCAACTACTAGGATCTTCACACTCTTTCACTGATTAATATACTATTACTCAAATTTTGATCTCCTACTTTTAACCTCTTTGAACAACCTTTAGGGTCACCTCATCAAAGTAGCTTCTCTCATTTTCCATATCTATTCCAACCACTTCAATTTTGTTGTGATCCCACTATAATCTTCCATGTTGGGGGTCAATGTAGTCCAATAAGCCCTTCTTAAATTCACAAGGGGTTGTCTCCTTCGCCCGTTCACCATCAAAAGCTCCCATCGCTTTTGTTTAAACCTTCTGTACCTGAAAAGCGGTTATAAGCTTGTAATGTTGTAGCCAATTCCTTCAACAAATTCTCCTGACCATTCAACACAGCCCACAATTCAAACAATCTCCAGATCATTATAGGATTTATCAATGGAGATGGGGATTGTCAAGGATGTTCATCATAAGTTTAATGGCCAAAGAACCCATAAGAATAACAATCGTTTACTTTCAGAGTCATCAGGTTTTGTTGTTTGATAGATGCTCCTGACCATTACAAAAATTGTATTTATTAAATTGAGTTATTAATATATAAAAAAATATTAACCCCATTCTACCCATCCTGTGGGGGGCCATTCTTGTTATACATGTGCCTCTTGCATGCTACCTGTGTTTGCATGTGTTAATGTGTTTTTTATATGTTTATATCATCTATGTTGTCTCGTTGACTATATGATATTAAGTTTTGATTTGCCTACCCTTAATTTTTGAGTGTCCATTCTAAGCATACCGACGAATTGAATTAAGATTTGACTTAAAAAAATCCAAAACAAGTGTCACATGATATCGAGTTAAACGAGTTAAACCTGACCCAAGACAATGATAATGGTAATGATGGTTATGAAGATAGAAAAAGTTATGGTTTTGGGAAAAAATTAAAAGGTTTGCGAGCGAAATAACCATACTCTTTTTTTTACATTACAGTTTTTATTAATGAAAATAAATGACAGGTAGACAAATAGATTTTTTTAACTTAAAAAGGCATTTATGAGCATAAACAAAATCTACAAGTTTTCTGAAGATCAAAATTAAATCTCTCAGTAAATTCCCATGCAAAATAGCAAAACAATGGCAATAAAAACCCAGCATATACAAGGATGAACAACATTGGCAAGTTTTTTTCATGAAGATCGTAATCAAACCCTATCTACACTTAAAACTTATTTAAAGTTTGTTAGATTGTTCTGAGAATACTCCAAATATGAAAAATGCAAATAATTTATTCTCATTCTATCGATCAACTCATCAAAACAAAACAATCTATCTCAACAAAACACTGCCGCGACTCAAAAACATTACCAGGAACTGAGTGTGTCCTTTAGTCTTTACTCAATTCATTAACTTGCCCACTTGGCAACTCTAGGGTTCGATCACGAACAGAGGCTGTAGGTGCATAGGTTACATGAGTCAGTATCATGTCCAAAGATTTTAATTCAATACAATCAAGGTGGGTAAGGAAACTCACTGTATCAATGCTGACTGGCTTTCCGTCTTCTACAAGCACCTCAACTATGGTTCCCGATTGATCAGCCTGAAGAAAGAATTGCATTTTAGAGATAGATACTATAAGCTACTCAATGGACAATATATTCCAACTGTTGGAGAAGATGACATAGAACAGTGGGAGAAACCGAAGAAAAGTACTAAAATTGAAAAACATTGTCATGGCAAGAGAGAGGGAGCTGGCCAGTAAAATCAAACAAGCACAGTGAATATGTTAATGTTTCAATAATAGTACTTTGCACTTGACTTACTATATGAATGTTCACAAATAATTTTGACAAGAAAAGCTGTTTTTTAACCAAGAGGAAGTTGCAGAGGATAATAACAAAAAATTGACCCCGACCAATTTGAGTTATGTTGATTCCTAAATGAGAAAGCATATTTATATGAGAACTCAAAGAGATTCAAGTTCAATTAGGTAACACAATTCAAACTTACTACAGCCTATCCATTTTGGACCCCGCAGATGAGTCCTCGAAATGGGTCTAGATTGAGGTAGCAACACAACAAATAATCTCAAAGAAAGCAAAGACCAATATTACTAGTAGAGAAGAAGTGTTCATGCATGAAATAATATAACCAGACAATGGCAAGGTTTTGTGGCTGTGCTTTTATCCTTAAAAAATTTTGCCTGGGTTAGAAAATAAGATATAGGTTGGTCAATGAATATAGAATTAATAAGGGTGCACCATGCATATTTCCGATCTAAACCAAGTTAACTTTATCATGTAGTAAGGGAAGTAGAAATTCATCATAAGCAGACCATAAGCCCAAAAAAAATATATATATATATATACAAACACTATCTTGAAAGAGACAAAATTCATTCTACCAAAAGTGAACCACAACATCAATGAGTCCTGCAGTGATTTTAATTGTAGAAGAGATGTGAAACTTACTTCTATTTCATTCATCAATTTCATGGCCTCAATGATGCATAAGACCTGTCCTTTCTGTACTTTGTCTCCAACCTGCAGCGAAGCTTCTCATATAAGTAAATAAGTAAATTTGTGCTGCAACAAATATGATTTAGTATTGATGAAGAAATCATTCAGAACAAATGATTCACCTTTACAAATGGCGGTTCACCAGGTGCTGAACTCCTATAAAATGTACCTGCCATGGGACATTTAAGAGATGGAAGCGAAGACTTAGGCAATCTGGCAGAAGGAGGACTTGATGGGGATGGAGTTGGAGATGGAGCAGATTGAGCAGGTGTAGGGGCGGGTGCAGGTTGGGACACTGGCATTACAGGTGGTGGAGTGGGTGCATGCATCATAACAGTGGGGGCAGGTGATGGAGGTGGCAGCAAGGCCTCTTTTTTCCGGATAATTACTTCACAGTTAAGCTGTTTCAACTGCAACTCCACTATATCTCTGGAATCAACAAGCCTGAAAATCCAGAAGGAAAAAATTCTTTTCCAGGTCATGATCCAAAGATGCAAGGATTTTAAAAGAAGCAAACATTGAGCTTCCTCACTTAACAAGACTTGCAACTTGAGTGATAAACTCTGAAATTGATTCCTCTGTAGCCGAAGTTGCTGAAGAAAGTTCATTTGATGGCTTAGCATCTTTCATTTCTGCTCTTGCTACTTCCAATTTCGTTGGAGGTGTGGCTGCAGCATTAGATGATCCAGCAACAGCAACCTTGAAGGCAACAGAGGATCCCAAAAGCGTGTCCAGGAAAGAACGAAAATTTGAAAACAGATCCTCTAATGAAAATGATTGAAAGAAGCTTACCTCATTGAATTGGGCTTTGGCCAAAGCTGAATATTTTAGAAAACCCTATACAGCAATTGCAGTAATCCATTATTACAAATGAAAACAAGAGAAGAATGCATTAATTAAGCTAAACGGAAAAGAAGACAGCTGGATTAACAAAACTCTGTAAGGAAACCCAAAAATAAGAAAGCAAACTGCACTAGTTTTTTCTTTTAATAATCAAGAGGGTAGTATGCGGATGTAATACCTACTATAGAATTTGGTGCCACGTACAATAGAGGCTAGAAGGCATTTGAGAAAAGGAAAAAAAAAATTTTAACTTAAATTTTACATATGAACTCCCATTAGAAAGAGACAAAAGAAGCTGAAAGCATGCTCATCTCCCAAAGCTTAAGGAATTTTTTTTTTTAACTGATCCAAATGCAGATAAAAGTAACTCCACCGCATTGTTAGGCAAGACAATCCTACTCAAGCAATTTGAGATCCATTTAATGCAAACTATTAGTACCTAATAAAAAGGACTATACCATTTCTAGTGTATTATTATGTTGCAAAACATTTCACTGCACTTACCTTTGGATGCATATAAATTGAAAACAAGGTTGTGTGCCCAGGAAAAAAAAAAAAAAAGGATAATTATGAGCAACATTTAGTGATTTTCATACACTTTAGGACGGCAGAAACATTTTCCAAAATCTGATACCATTAAACATTATTGAGTAAGAAAGCCTTGACGTGTTGCTTAGAGAAGCAGTTGACCAATATTTTCTACCAAAGCAATTTGGAATGCTTTTGTGAAAAATACTGTACCCATAAACACTTCTAAGGAAATTGAGAATGCCTATGGCATCACCATCAAAGCTGTTTTGAAAAAGTTACAAGAGCTTCTGTTTCTATTTTGTAATGCTCAGTTAAAACAAACAATAACACTTCTGTAATCAGAAAATTATTTCGATGGCTTTCTAGAGAAGCAACTGATATGTGCTTCAACAGAAAACGCTTTTGGGCAAGATAAGAACTGGAAGTCCTCTCCAAGAAGCACTTGATATCTTCTTCGCAGAAAATTATATTCCAGAAGCTTTTGTGGAATCAAGTTTACTCAAAAGCAGTTTTTTCGAAACACTCCAAAAAATTGCCCTTAACCAAAAGCACTTTCAGATAGTCCCAAGTGCTTTTTAGAAAAAGCATTTAAACAAAACAAAAGTAGCTCATGGAAACAGAAACAACCACCTCCTTTCTATTTTTTCATTTAAAAAGAGCTCTTAAGCAAAAAAAGAAATTGGTCAAGAAGAAGCACTTATAACTTCTTCTCCCAAACACTGTTTCAGATGCTTTCACCAAAATCAGTCAATTCAAAAGTGCTTTCCACTAAATCACTCTTAAAAACGCCCTAAATCACTGCATGCTCAATATATACTCAATTACCATAACTAAATCTAAAACAGAATTTGCGAAGCGACAAAATAATTAAATAATTATACAAAACAAAAGAAGAGAACTCTATGCATAGATTAATAAAACCAATCAACCATTACTAAGAAAAAAATTAGAAGTCTTTTTTTGAAGAAGCATTTGATAAATTCTCTTTGCTTACACAGCAAAAAAAAAAAAAAAAGGGCCCTTTCAGATGCATTCGCAGAAACAATTTCACCTTAAAGTACTTCCTATAAATTCACTTCTTAAATACACACTTCATCACTCTAATCTTCCATGAGAACTAAACAATCACTCAAAAATTCGCAAATTTAAATAAATAAATCTTGGCAAATAGTGAAAGTAATTAAGCTAACTAAACCCACTTAAGCTTCAATCAAATTCTCATCATCATGAATTATCCAAGTCACTACTGGCTATAACAACACCAAAATTCCAAAAACTACAAAATAAATAAAATTTTTCAACCAGGGCTAAGAGAATTATCACCTTGTTGGAAAGCCTGAGACCGAGCCTGGTGGGTTTAACGGAGAGGGGGAAAGAAAGATTCGCGGAATAGTAATAATGGAGAAAAGCGGAGGGGGGTTTGGAGAGAGCAGACAGAGAAGAAGCGGAAGCCGCACGAGAGGTGGAGGAGGAAGCCATTTGGGTGTGAAATAAAATGAGATGAAATGCAGAGCTGTTTATAAAGAATAAAAAAAAAAAATGAAGAAAATTTGGAAGCTTTGAGCTTTAGAGAGATCCGTCTAAAAGGGTCGTTTGTATTTGCTTGTTTGAATGTGATTGGGTGTTGGATTACGAGGAAGAAGGCAGCAGCCGCTGGCTTCAGAGACACAGGAGTTTAGGTCGATGAAACCAAAGACAGAAGAGTGTTTGTATGTAAATTAATTTACTCGCTTTCCCAATTCGCCACGTGTCATTTTATTTTGATATTTTGTCACATTTTGTTCCAAGAAATTGTTTTTATTTTTCTTTTAATTTTATAATCAATCTGTAAAAATCTAGGATTTTTTTTAATAAAAAATGTTTAGATTAAGATTTAATATATTACTTAAATGTTATGTCATTGAATGAATTAAATATATCAATTAAATCCTAATCGAAGTCTATATTATCTTATCTGAATCCATGGATTTTGCCTAAAAACAAACAAAATTGGCCAAAACACTTAATTCCACCTAAGGTTTCTCTAAATGACAGTCACATCCTTAAACTTTTAAGAAGGTAAACTGGTAAACCTAAACATATTTCATTTAATTATTTTTATAAAATAATAAAAATATTTTTATTAAAAAATAAAAAAATTATAAATAATTTATTATCATTATTTATTATTTTAATATTTTTATAAAAATTATTTTAATAATTTTAATTTTTTATTTAAAAAAACAAAAAATATTTTTAAGATTATTAATATTTAATAATTGACTGTTAAATTTATAATTGACTGTTAAATTTATTTATTAATTTTAATTTTTTAATAATTAAAATATAAAACTTTATCGTTTAATCCAGGCCAAAAGATTATTTCCCACCCATAGTTTGAGGCGGGGACAAATTGCCACCCTCAAGGTTTCAAAAGCCCAAACTCCCACCCGCAAATCAAATTTAATATTAAAAATAATAGTGTACAGTAATAATGCAGGGGCATTTTTGTCTTTTTAATATTAAAATTTTATAAATTAATAAACTAAATTTTATATAAATATAAAATATTAAAAAAATTTAAGCAGCCACTGCCGTCGGCACCGACGGCGGTGGCCGCCCATAATAGAACCAGGTGGCCATTTCGGGCCACCTGGTTCCAAGGGAGGCTAGATCTGGGCTCCTTGTTCGGTGGAGGCGGCCAAGTTTTAGCGCTAGCCGCCTTCTCCTGAAATAAAGGCCGAAAACGGCCAGTGGGGCCAAGGCCGGCCCTTTACGGCCGTTTTAGGCTCCTAATTTTGTCGGAGACAACCAGATCTGGCCGTCTCCTCCAAAACTGGAGGCGACTGATCTGGTCACCTCCACCGAACGGGGAGGCCAGATATGGCGGGGTAGTGGCTGCTTAAATTTTTTTAATTTAAAAATTTTTTAAATATATTTTTTAATTTTTTAAAATTTTTTTAAAAATATTTATATTTAAAAATTATTTTATATTTTTATTATAAATTTTTAATTTTTAAAAGGATAGTTTAATCATTTTAATAGAAAAATTATAAAAAATTCTTTCAAGAATGAGAGACTAGGCTTTTGAAATCTTGAGGATGACAGTTTATCTCCGCCTCAAACTATGGGTGGGAAATAGTCCTTTGGCCTTTAAGAAAACCTTAAATGGCATCAAGCCTTTTAGTTAGAAAAACATTGGTTTGGTCCAAAAAATGTGGATGAGAAGGAAGAAGAAGATTGGTCAAATCACCAAAGTTTTGTCAAATTATGTCTATAAGAATATTGGTTGAATCCTTTGGACACAGTTTACTATTTTTTTTTTGATAAAGTTTGATGAATTAATAATCTCTCTCTATCTACAATTAAATTTTATTAATAAAAACACAATATTATGAATTAAAACTATTATTTTATTTCTGTTGTTTGATTTTTTATATTATTATATTATTCTAAATTAATAAAAATTAAGAATAAATATTTCTAATATTTAAATTATATAAAAAACCCTTCATTTCCTTCTCACTTTAGATACGAGTATTTTTGTTAAAAAAATTATAATTTTTTAAAATATTATAATTTTTTAAAATTTGTTAAAGAGTTATTGAAAATTTAAAAGAATTTGAAGTTTTTGAAATATTTATTTGGCCCTGTAATTTAAAAAATGATAGATACATTCTT
This sequence comes from Anacardium occidentale, assembly GCA_026122585.1. Lineage (NCBI taxonomy): Eukaryota > Viridiplantae > Streptophyta > Magnoliopsida > Sapindales > Anacardiaceae > Anacardium > Anacardium occidentale. The sequence continues at coordinate 1,035,992 of JAJEJH010000011.1, read as the reverse complement.
AAATATTAAATGTAATAGAATAAATTATGAGTATAAATATTGTATTACAATTATTAAAATCATCTAATAATTTCAAAATATATAAAAATTTAAAAAGATTATGCTGATTTATTTGCAAATTTTTTAAATTCTTTTAATAATTAAATTATCATATATAAAATACTTGTTTTTTTAATTTTTAATTTTCAAAATTAATAAATAATAAAATTATTATTTTACTTTTACATAGTGTTTTTTTTTAATAGAATTTATTTTGAATGAAAAATTATTATTTATATCAACTAGCATTAAAAAAAAAAAAATACTTTTGATAATAATATTTACTCTTATACATAGTTGAACAAAACCTTGTGATTCAACTAATATGGAACAAAGTGATTAGACAAGACCCAACCAACTTTTTTTTCATTTGATTTTTCTTAGCATTTCTGACCAAATGTTTCCCTGTTCTTGTTCTTCTTGTTTTCTTATCTTACACCTTTCATGTACAGTAGAGGCTTAAAGAGAGCATACAATTAAAAGAAAGATATAAATCAATATAATAAGAGATGAAAGAAAAAATAACATCAAACATATTCACCCATTTAAAAAAAAAAAAATGCAATCGAATGTCATGAGAATGTAAAATTACTTGTATCGATCTAAGAAGCAAGTTAGAGATTGCATACACTCTCTCAAGGTAAAGTCTAAAGCTTACACCTTTAGATTTCAAAATATCAACTAAGAACTAGGGTAAAGTCTAGAGCACTCTTCATATCTAAAACACTTTCTTGGACCATAAATCTCTCTTCCAATGCAAGTCTTAGTTAATAAGAAATTCAAAAGTGCTTCCACTAGGGTTTACCCTAAGATTATATGCAACCCATTCTCTATTGTTATACTGATATAAATCAAAGAGGTTCATTTTACATTCTTACGACATCCAATCGCATTGTTTAATAAGAGGGGTGAACAATCCGACTATAACGGTTGAGATTTGATTATTCATGAAGACAAAATATATTTACTTCATTTATGAATGTCATTGTCAAAAGAATAAGTCAAACATATTGATGACTTATGCTGAAACACATGATATTAATTTCTTGTGACACCAGAGCTTCATAGTCTACCAAAGTGGCTCAATTTATATAAATAGGTTGTTAAACCAAATTCAAATAACAATAACAACAACAACAACGATAATGCTGTTATGCAGCACGACATCCTGATTTAATAGAACCAACAACCAAAAATTTTCATTTATAGCTAAGATGATTTAACGAATGATACAACAAAAATGTCACAATTTTTTATGACTCAAAACTATTGCAAAATACTCTTGATCTTTACTCATAAAAGATTACCTGGAACATTCTTCAGCTTCTAATCTCTTTGGACATTTGATGTCTCTGTATAATTAATATAAGGGATGACCTGTGCAACCAAAACTGATATATCAGGCAATTTTGAAATTTAACATTGAAAAATAGAAGGATATGCTCCCGATTATGTCTATATCATGTATTTTCAATCTAAAAGGGCAAGTGCGGTCTTAGATATAGGCTAGAAGACTTTACAAGACTAGAAGTAAACAACAATGATGAGCAAATATACATACAAATTGATAAAACTCACAAATAACATTAAATTGGGGAAAGCTTTGATGCTGTGGTATCAATCATCCGAAAGATGCTCTGCAGGTTGAATGAATTTAATGAGAAAACAAATCATAATCTATGACATGTTTTTCCATTAGCATTTATAAATGAATCTATAGGGGAGAATGAAAGTTACATGATTCATGATAAAATCAGTCAAATGTAATACCATAGAGGTAGTTCGTTTAATTAACCTTCAAATTTGATTCATTATTGTTCACATTGATTGCATTTATCTATTCAAGAAACTATTAAACAAAAATACAAACATTTAAAAAAATTTCAAAGAAAAAGATTTCATACAATACATTATGATGCAAAATTTTAACATCATTACTGAAGAGCCAAGTAATTAAAATTTTCTAAACATGTTTCATGATAAAATCAGTCGAATGTAATACCATTGAGGTAGTTAGTTTAATGAACCTTCAAATTTAATTCATCATCTTTCACATTGACTCCATATATCATATCTGAGAAATTAGCAAACAAAAAAAAAACATTCAAAAATTTTCAAAGAAAAAGATTTCATACAATACATTATGACTGCAAAATTTTAACATCATTACTGAAGAGCCAAGTAATTAAAATTTTCTGCGCCAACTATTTGAAGTGAATGATTGTACTATGAAAAAGAGTAACTAGAAATAAAACTATCAAACAAGCCAAATGAAGCACATTAGTATAATTTTTTTTTTTTTTGGTAATTACACATTAGGATAATTTGATAAAATTTTGAGTTCTAACCAATCTAAGCAATCTCAATTCCTTGAAATACTTTAACTTCCTATATGAATAATAAAATTTTCTTGTCTATTACTGCCAGCAGCATGTAATGCAGATATATCACAAGCGAAAGAAGCTGCAAAGCTCAAAACATTAAACTAACTAACATTTAGTCAGCTTAAGGAATGACCTCCTCAACTGCCTTGGCCTGAATTACGGCTGGTGTTCAGTGTTTACTCTTTCCTTTAGAAGGGATCTTGCCATATGCAACAAGCCTTGAGTGAGATAGTTTAGGTTTTGCTTGACGACGCCTTGTCTTGGCACGCTTGGACAAATTGTCTGTATCACCATTTGGTTCTTCAAGTGGTACCTTCCCATCTCCCTTGGCACTAATCTCTGATGTCAGTTTTTCGACATCATCCTTTGATCTCTTCCTCTTCCCATTCTTCTGGTCACCCGACTTATGTCCTTGGAGAAGATCCTTAATCTTCAATTTTTGCTGATACCTCTTAGTATCATGTACCTTCCATTCTTTCTCCCTGTAAGGAGCAATCTTCTTCACAGAAACATATTGATTCAACTCCTTGTCATCCAACATTAATATCTCTTCAGTCTTCAACCCATATCTATTAGGTTTTACCTTTGCATACTTGAACCTTGTTTTTATGTCTCCAATAGTATCCTCATAGTCCAACTTATAGAACTCCTCCAGCATTTCTTCTCTAGCTCTCTTCACAAGTGACATTTTACGTTTCCTCTTCCTCTTGCTCTCCTCAGGAACCTCTTCTTCTTCCTCCCTGCCCTCTCTTTCTCCACCATCATCATCATCATTGTCATCATCACCATTTTCTAATTTATGTTTTAAACTCCTTTCTCTTGCAGCCTCAAATCCATCACCTGATTTAATCACATCCCAACCTTTAGGCAGTCCTAGTAACTCATCCTCTTTATCAAAATCTGGTTTCTCGATATCACCTTCGTCTTCTTCCTCTCCCTTGCCAAACTCAGGGTCCACATCTTCAGCACCATAATATTTATCATCAAACACCGCCTTCATCATCCTATCGTACTCTTCAGGATCAAAATCATCATCCAAATCCTTCAAATTTAAAGACAAATCTTCCTCCTCCTTAAATCCTGCAATTGCCATCACCTTTTTCATTCTTTCTTTCATCTCCTTCTTCTTCAAATTCTTCAAATGCTTCAACTCTTCCTTTCTCTCCATCTCTGCAATTTTCATCCTTTCCTCTTTACTCTTCCTCTGCTCTTTCCTTGCATTATCCTTCTTCCTTACTGACCCCTCTATTTTCCTTGAGTGACCCATTACTCTATCATCTACCCCTTCCTCATGCCTAAAATTTGTCTCATACTGCTCTTGTCTTTCAAGCTCCTCCTCTTCTCTCAACAGATCTTCCACCTCCTCCTCATCAACATCCAATTCTTTATCCTTCCTTTCCTTGTCAATCCACATCTTATTTCTGAAAAACTCCTTCAGAAACATCTTATTCTCATCCAATTCATCATCCCCACCAAAATAATCATCCAATTTCTTAACAAACTCATCATTATCGTCATCCTCCACATTTCCTTCATCATCAATTTCCTTCTCTTTCTCTTTCAAAAAATCATCATCTTCTTCCTCATTTCCTTCAGCCTCTTTCACTGCATTTAAAAATTCTTTCTGAATCTCGTCTTGCTCTTCACTGTAACTCTTCTTTTTCTTTTTCTCACCAGACTCTTCTTCTTCCTCATCCTCAAACTCAGGCCCCTCTTCAATTAAATGTTTTGCCATTACATCTTTCAAATACATTGCTTTCTTGTTATTCTTCTTCTTCCCTTCACCATTTTCACCTTCTTCTTCTTCTTCCTCCTCACTCCCCTCGGATTCAGACTCAAAAAGCTTAACATCTTTTTCCTTAATAATTGGATCCTTCTTCTTCACTTTCAAAAGTGCATTAAAAAACTCCAAGTCTTGTTTGCTAGACCCCAATAAATCATCTTTACCTTCCTCTGAATCAGTCGACTCATCATCAGAATCTTCATCTGATTCTTCAATCACACCTTTCTTCTTCAACTCCTCATACCTTTGTAGCTCTTCTCGCTTCTTATTGTGCTCAAATCGTTTTGCATATTCCTTATTAATCTCAATCTTTAACACATCATTGTCGTTTTGTTCATCATCAAAGAGCTTCAGCCTCCCCATTGTCTTTTAAAACAGCTTTGATATCCTACCTTCAGGGCCTGTTTCATAAATAAAACTATAAGCACACATAAACGAAGAGGAAAAAAAAAAAAAAGACTATAACATAAGAAAACTAGAACAACCCTTCAAGTAAATATGGAAAAAAAAAAAAGCGCCAAATATAGAAATCTTAATTCAGCGACCACCCACGTATATTCCATATCATGTAACTTCTAATTTGAATAATTTAAGTGCCAAAAGAAAAGGCTTACAATCCAAAAATTTCTAAGTTCAATAATTTTTTCTGTATCAAGTAACTGTGGTCATAAACATCATCTAAAAAGAAAAACATTACGAGGTTCAACAATATCTGTCTTGCCTTTATTGTTTAGTTTTTGAAAATCCAGAAACTCTCTGTGTTTTATAGAAGCAATTACTATTTCATTCTCAAGTCAAGAATATTCATCATTGATCATCCTATATAAAAACTCACTTGATTGTTTAATGTAAACATATTATCAAATTTTTTACACATAGTTCTCAACATGGAATTTCAATAAATTTTCTCTCACACTTCTGCATTCAAATATGAACCCTTTTACTAATATCATCTCAACAAACCATGTCCTATTTCCAATATGTGTTAAAAGCATAATTACAAGTATCTAGTTTTTGAAATTGTGAAGAAATCCCAGAAACTCTTTGTGCTTTATTGTAGCAATTAGAATTTCATTCTCAAGTCAAACCTATTCATCGTCCATCATCCTATATAAAAACTCTCCGGATCTTCTAATATTAATATGTTATCAAATTTTTTGCATAGTTCTCAACACATAAATTGAATAAATTTTCTCTTACACTTTTATATCTATATATCAACCCTTTTACTAATATCATCTCAACAAACCATATCCTATTCCCAATATGCGTTAAAAGCATAATCACAAGCATGTAAATTGATAGCATCTAACAATATTTCAGCATTAACTAAAAATATTTGTTTCTTTCATCTCCAATCACAACAAATATTCCAAAAAGAAGACAAACCCTTTACCAGCAAAACCCTAGAAAGTCAGAGAGTAAATATCACAAGTGCTGGAAATAACAAACTTCAAGTTAAAATATGACTGAAGAGAAAGAAAAACCTGTAAAAACCTGAACAGAGATCGGCGTCCAGAATGTGCTTTGAGGCGGCTGCGGCTAGCTGTTTTTGAGTATGAAAGTCACACTGTGTTTGGTTTTAGAGCAGAAGGGAGATCCGGATTCGATTTGGATCCGGGTTTGGACTATTCGTTCGGAACTGCTATAATTGGCCGAATAAATGTAAGACTCGAATCCTGGGGCTTGGAGCTTAAGAGGGAACCGTCAAAAAGGATGGTCCAAAGGGCTAAATTCAAAATAAACTAATTTAAGATCAAATTAAAATTTGATTTAAATAATATAAATTAATTTGAATCAAATTTAAATTTAAATTTCATAAATTTGAACTCAAATTTGTAATAAGTTTGATTTATGAATTAAATTTTTTTTATTAAAATTAATTAAAATAATGTTGTTTTGAATATATGAGTTAAATTTGAGTTTGACTCATCTTAATTAAATTGAATTTAATTAGTTTGAATTTGAATTTAAATTCAATTTTTTTGGAATCAAATTGAATTTGAATTAATCTGAGTTTAAAATTAATTTGATTTGAATCTAACTTTAATTATTTGTTTTAAAAACTATTATATAAATTTGATTATTCTTTTATAAAGTTTGAATCGATCATACTAAATAAGTAAATATGTCCAAGTGACAAAAAAGGCTACTTCGTAAAAAAACACGGTCCATAATTTTGTAATTTCGGTTAGAAACCTTAGGGTTCTTTTTGTGAAAAAAAAAAAAGTTAAAATTTTAAATTTTAAATTTTAAAAAATTAATATATATATATATATATATATATTTCAGCCCATTAAACACACGGGCTGGCATGTTAAAGCCCAAAAGGCCCTACTCCTGTGTCTTGGATTTGACATAACGGGGGTTAGTAGGACCAACAAAACCTACCATTCGACGGGATCTATGAGCATGATAGGCTACATCAGATTTGATGAACGAAGAATAAGAAGAATGAAAAGGTGGTCGTTGTTTCGAAGATGATTTAAGTTGATGAAACTAAAGGCAGAAGTGTTTATATGTATTGTCATAAGAAAGTATTTTATTTTGTTTCATACTAAAAGCTAAACAAGGATTATAATAAGAAAAGACTAAAATACCTTTGAATTTTTTATCGACAATATTATAGATAAACTACATAATAATGTTACAAATATTTAAAACTAATAAAATGAAGTGATTAACATTTTTCGAACTAGAAAATACTTTTTCACACGTTAAATAGATAAATAATATTTTTTTCATTTAAAATTTAATTTCTTTAACATGAAAATACTTTAATATAATGTTAGAAAATTAAATTACTATTTCACCTTTTAATATTTCACTTTTGAGAAATTATTATTTTGCTATCCAACTGCTTTGCCACTCGTCTTTGCCTTTGATCGCTCCCTACCCAACTTTCCTTCATCATCTACCATCGAACCTCATCCCATTCTTCGGTCTAGGCCACTTAGGGCATTGATTGGGTTGCGATATGTTTATGTTGTGGCCTAAGTAATGTTGCTTGAGTTGCTTTTTGGTTAAATCGTGGTTTTGGTTGTGCCACTTTCATGTTAATCCCTCGTCTTCTCCTCTTTGGTTGTTGTCCAACTCGCAACTCTGACTAAGTTTTTTTTTTTTTTTTCCAAATTTTAGGAAATGAAATGATATTTTTCCTTCAATTGGGATTAAAAAAAAAAAAAACTGTAATTTATGTATTTTATAACTAAAAAGGCTTTTAAACCAAACATGGGTGGGAAAATGCTAGCCATTTAATCAAACTAAATACAATTTTAAATTATTAATATATAAAATACAAAAAAATATTACAAATGGTACCAAAACTTACTTTTAAAACAAACCATGTTAAAACCTATGAAAAAAAATCTATAAGTCAATTAGATATGATCCATAAAATTTAAAGAAAGTATAAAAAATAATTTTTTGATTGGTTGACTTACCAAAAAGCTCACAAATACTGATTTAGAGAGTCATGGCTCCAGGCTTTAGTATTAAGATAGACTTTGGCATGATACGACTTAACCTATCATTATCTATATAAATCCATCACCTCCGCCGATGAGGAGTTCAACTTGTATGCTTCTTCAACCCACAAACAAAACAATCTCCAAACAATAATGAATAATTAAGTCGCCAATAAGCAAAAACCCATGTTTGCATATGAAGGTGACTCTCAAAGCTTCTTTTTTTTTCAATAATATAATTTAGAATTTATTAGAGGTGGATTCAATTCATATTTAAGTTTTGATTTGATTCAAAATCATTATATTTATCTATGTTATAATATTATTTATATGATTAATGATATTATTTATCTATTTAATAGTAATATTTTCTGATGCGCTTCAATCAAATCCACCCTTGGGGATTGACCTCACCTTTACAGGTGGGATTCTCCGCCTGCTACCGTGAGGAGGCAAATTCCGGTGATTGAGTGGTGGACACGGTGAGAGGTTGGGGCGAATGGTGGTTGTTTAGGGTTCTAGTTGAATTAAAAACACTTTATTGAACTTGGTATAATGGGTGTATGAAGTGATTTTTATTTAGGATTAAAGCCATTTTTGCACTTCAGCTCCATTTCAGTGAGGCGTATATGCCACCATATGAGATAACTGGACTTGGTGGTTGAGTTAAACTTATTGAAATAATCCTACTTTTAATTCTGAAATCCAAAGAAGTTTATCCACACAGATAAAGATTGAATTCGAACAGAATTGACTCGAGCTCTAACAAACAAGGTATGAAAAAAAAAAAAAAAAGATACAACCGTTTATCATTTCCTCTCTAACACAAAGCAAGTAAATTAGAGCCTTCAAAGTCATGTCTTTCTAAAAGGCATCCTCCAAATTTGCCAAAGCCACTCTCCACCTCCAGCATGAATATGCCTTTTTTTTTTTTTTTCTAAATTTAACAACTTCTCAACATAATTAAATCGAAAAATCATATGAATGAGGGTAAGCTTTCTACTCCTAATCGAGGTCAAGAATCATAATAAGAGCACAAGGTTTGTCACCGTGCCTCTTTACTGGGTCGTCACACTCTTTGCCAGATTCCGAGGCTGATCAACGTTGTAACCTCTTAGAACAGTAAGATGATACGCCAGTAACTGCACCCAGAAAGTTTTGTTGTTATCATTATGAATCTGAAATCCCAACCAGTCGTGTGTGCTCAAACACGAAATAGTGAAAGCATTAGTCGTTTCAGAAAGAAGACGATCTCAGAAAACATATAAACAGTACAACTCGTTTAGAAAAGCCTTGGTGGATTAAAGAACAGCATCTGTGCTAATCAAGGTATGTTGAACATGCGATATTTATCAAGTTATCAAAGTGTGATGTGATGGTACCTGCAAGGGAACTATGTTAATTACAGGCTGAAGACAGTCCTCAACAATAGGAACATCAATTACTCGACAGGAGTTGCCAGGGCACACGGATGCAGCATCTCCTTTTGAACACATAACTATTAGGCGACCTTTGCGAGCATGAAGTTGTTGAATAACTGACTGCTGCTTGCTGTAAGCGATGGGAAGATGTCATTACTAAAACACTAAAAATTTCAGATTAAGTTACTGCCACAAACACAATAGAACGAACCTGAAGCAAGCATCACGAGTAGCAATTACAAGAATAGGAAGATTTTCATCAACTAATGCCAAAGGACCATGTTTCATTTCACCGGCAAGGATCCCTTCACTATGCATAAGTGCTACTTCTTTCACTTTTAAAGCACCTTCCAACGCAGTTGCATAGTTGTATCCTCTCCCGAAGACAAGAAGTGACTGTTCAGCAATCAATAATTTTGCAAGTTCTTTCATTTCGGCATCAAGCTTCAAGACTTGTCTAACTTTGTCTACAATGAACAAAATATACCAAGAGAACTACTTTAGGTGTAGGAAATTACAAGGAAAATGAAAGACAGAAACAAAAGCAATTGAAACTTACCAGGTAAATCAAATAGGCCATCTATTATAGCCTCCCTTCTTGCTCGAGTAGACATAGTGTCACCTCCGATTGCAAGAGCCAACATGGCCATCACTACTATTTGACTTGTATATGCCTGTCAATATTAAAGATAAGTCTATACAAAATTATACGAAAATTAACTCCATATGCGCGAATTTTTACCTTGGTGCTTGCTACACCAATTTCAGCACCAGCATTGATATGAACCCCGCAAACTGTATGCCTAGCTATTGCACTACCAACAGTATTTGTTATGCCAACACACAATGCACCATTTTCTGAAGCGTATTCTAAAGCACTTAGTGTATCTGCAGTTTCACCAGATTGACTAACAAAAACAGCTGTATCTTCTCTGTAAATAGGACCTTGCCGATCCAATAGATCACTAGCAACTTCCATAGTAACAGGGACACCTATGATATAAATTGTTGCCAAAAAGAAGAATCAGTATATCTTTCTTTTAATTATGATAAATTTTAGAGACAATCAAAAAACACTTACCAGATAGTTCTTCCATGATGGGTCTTGAAGCTAGAGCAGCGTTATAACTTGTGCCACAGCCAATGAAAACAATCCGTCGGCTCCGTCTAATGGTTTTAAGATGGTCTTTTAATCCACCCAACAAAACACTCTTGGCTTTGCAGGAACCTCCACGTATAAGCCTCCCCCTCATGGTGGTCGTCAGAGATTCTGGCTGCTCATGAATTTCTTTCTGCATATAATGCTCATAATTTCCTTTATTTATTTGTTCAACCTCCATCTCAAGAATGGATAGTGCACGTTGGACCGATGAAGGTCTAGAAGGAGCAGCACCATGTATTCCTTTGGCATTATCAAACTTTAGAATTGAGACATTTCCATCCTGAAACAATAAAAAATAATGAAATTGAGTTGTAATTAAGCATCAAACAAGGAGAATCAAACAAAGTAATGTGGAAATCTCCTTTTGCTCAATCATGTAGAAAAACCGCAAACCAACTTTACATGGGCAATGAGATATGCAGATAAATGGTTACCTTAATATGAAGAACTTCACCATCCTCAATCACCAAAACCTTTTTAGTATGTTCAATAATAGCATTGGCATCACTAGATAGAAAAAATTCTTTGGGCTGCCCATTCTTTGAGAGAAATTTGGAATCATGAAGTGTGGATCCATTGCTTGCATCTTCATTTAATTCCTGAGATCATGGTGGCAATTATTTATAAGGAAAATTTTAAAGAAACAAGAAATACAAAAAATTATATACGGGATATAAGATTCAATATATCAAAGGGTTCAGGTAATGCTTTTAGAAACCACCAATTTAAATCCACAAAGCTTCAATTAATATCTAGTTGGGACTTAAACAGCTTCCAGTGCAACCAAATCTCTCTTTCACTTTTCTGCTCGTATTAGGTAAAAGGAGGCAACAGTGGGAACTATTTTTCATACCAAAATCAAGCTTTCCATTGAAATCCATCACATTGGCCATGAATAATTTTCTGATATACAATATTTGACAAGATTGAACAAAGAATAAATTATTGACAACAAACCGGTATTAAATAACGGTGAAGTCTAAACAGAACACGAAGAAAAGTAAGATGTAATCACTTATATAAGGCTAAAATCAGAAGTCTAAATTATTTTTAACTAATTTCAAAACAGTTAAACTTATTGAAAGAAACCATGACCATAATATAAATTTCATAGAATTGATTTTGTTATGAAGAAGGAATGCTACCGGAAGCTTGATTTTAAACTAAACGCATATTTTCTTTCCATGCATAAACTTACTTTGACACCAAGGAGCAATGGACTACCACGCTTGCATGCAATTAACTCATTTGGATAATGTTTACTTTTAAAAATGAGGGCATAGGCCCCTTCAAGATGCCTCATAACTTCAAGCACAACTTGGCTAAATGTGACAGGCTGATCAACTGCAAAGCAAACAATGAAACACTCAAAATTAGTGTCATTAGAATCTTATATGAAATGAATATAGCAGTTCTGAAGGACCTAATACCAATTATACAAGATGCATTATGACTTGACTATACAAAGAGCAGGAAAACAGAATGATTGTAAACCAGCTATTACTCCCCAAAAAAATTATGCTACTGTCATCCTAATATTTGGATTATATTCAGATTGTTTGGATATGATTTGGTTACACAAACATTTCGGCTGTCATCACAACAATAATGAGCCATAATCTTTGACTAGAAAATGACCTTATTTAATTTCTCTATCTTACTCTTTTTCTTATGTTCTTTTATTCTTCTTCTTCTTCTTCTTTTCTTTTTTTTTTTGCAAATTATCTCTTCAACTCAACCATGACTTTCTACTCTCAATTCAATTCATGTTAACAACCCACTTGATGCATGATTCTATAAACAATAACCCAAACCCCCAGCTTTCACTGTTATAGCTAGACTTTCAAACAATCTTCCTGACAGAAGCAAAAGCAGAAAGGGAATGAGAAGGGTTGAGGAGGTTATGATTGGCATGCATGGTAAAAGTTGAAAAATGAAAAGTCTAAAATATCAGATTCTTCAAAGAGATCCTAAAGTAAATAAAGTCAGTTGATAATGAGAAATAAATTACCTTCGTCTTCATTTGCTTTGTCAAAAACAAACTTGGCAAGCTTTGGAATTACTTCTGTGTCTGTTTCAGATTCAAAGGTGAATCCATGCCGGACAAGTGTTTCCTTTAAAACCTGAAAATATTATAAACAAAGGTAAACTTCTCAGCATAAGCTGATGTATAATTGTGTTTAGGAAAAAATAAGAATGAACATTAATATCATAGCACTTAAAGTACCACACTGGGATAAATAGAATAGCTAAAATCATCTATCATGTTAATGAGAGAGTAATCCACAAACTAAAAGAAAGCGAAAGTTGAATCAGTTATGCAATAATATAAAAGCAACGAAAAACCAATGGAAGAGATTGGTATGACACTGTCTATAGAAAACTTGAGTGAGAAGGAGCTCATGTTCCCACAGATATCAGCAACAAGCATTTTATTGGTTTAGGAAGTTCTCACATCCAAACTCAACCAGGAAAGGTTCAATTTCCAGGAACACCACTAACTATATGCCAAAAGCAGGACTCTTAAATGGTCTTACTCAAATTATACATGTCAAAAGAAACAATAGATTTATCTCAGCAGACTTCAGCAACTAGTGAAAAATGGAATTGAGAATATGAGGGAATAGACTTAGTAATTGCATACTAATTCCAACATTCTAAGGAAATGGGCAAAACAATGGAATGGAAATTTCTGTTGAATGCCCATTCCATTGAACAAAGCTCTAGTGTGATTAACATCAAGTAAAATGGCTTCTTATATAAAAATTGAAGTGCGAAATTTGTGAAATATCCAATTGCTCACATGTATGGTGAACATAGGCACCAATCAGCAAGAGAAAAGCTTGTTAACAAAAGAAAATTATATTATTAAATTTTACAGATCAAGTAAAATGCCTATCACAGTACACAAACACAAGGCCTATACCACACATCTCTCTAGTTCGCGTATTATGCAAGTATCTGAAAGAATATCTGATGCGTGTTAAGCATTTGAAAACAGTCATTCATACAAGGGACAATATATATCTTAAGCAAACCTCATAATTGGTAATGATTCCATTATGGACCACCAAGAACTCATTTCCTGGACCAGATGTCTGAGGATGACTGTTCCTTGGAGCTGGCTCTCCATGAGTTGCCCACCGGGTATGTGCTATTCCAGCATGAACCGAAAAGCACTCCTCCAAATTTAATTCTGTTGCAGCAACATCTGGAAAATATTCAAGTAACTGTTAATGCTGCCTATAACAAAAAGGAAAAGCAACATCTCAAAAACATTTGAAGACACTTAAACAAGCATACATTTTTCAGAAAAGACATAAGTAAAAGGGGAGGCACATCAGTTTGCACCAATCCAAAGTTATAATCAAATTACTGCAGGAACCTCAAAAAAATTTGTTCTTATTTTGATTTCACATATAAGTAAAATGTTGGTGGACACTAAACATTAATATCTAACATTAAACTTGTTGCAAGTAACAATTCCAACATTCAATGTCAGCGCACATTAGCTTACAATGTGAACGTTTAACTTTATAAGTTTGGAGACTAAAGTTACAAGTTGCAAGTGTCTTGTTACAACTTTTGATCCATTTAACAAGTGCCTTAAAACTATAACCAAGTCACATGACTAGTCACAATTTTTGGTTGTTTTTAGCATGCGCCTTGAAACTATAATCAAACCTTTCGTTAATTTTATACACATATCTCTTACTCTCACTGATTAACAAAGAGAAGAATAATACTACATCCACAAAACTAATCCACAATCTAAATGACACTAATAAATGAAAGATACACAAGCCACTTTAATTTATAGCATTGATTCTTAATTTTTGTTGCTTCAGTATGAAGAGTTCATAAGTGCAGTATTTTCATGATAATGATACAAAATTATGAAAATTACTTTTTTTTTCTCATTTATGACATACCACCTTGACAGATACTAATTTGACATAGCTACTTAACCTATTTAATTGAACTGTATCTATCATTTTGGGAAATGATGAAGAAAGACGATAACTTCATGACTCACTACCCATATGAGAAGTCAATACAAGAAAGAATATGTAAACAAAACACAACAACAAAATCACTTATTGATTCCTTTATTGCATTACACTCAACCAATTGATTGTTGAGAGATTGACCCACCATGCCTATTTAACCAAAACAGCAAACATAAATTTAATTCAACCAAATATCCTCAACTTCGTAGATAATAAAACACTACTTTTTTCTCACAATTTCTTCATATAATACCAAATATAGCATCCAGCCAACCCGACTATATTGATCTGAACCTGACACAGAACAATACAAAATGCATATACAGCCCCATCTCAAAGAAGTTACATCATTGTGCAAATATTAGATTCTTTACGGTAAATTAACTGTTCAACTAAAACAAGTTAACACCGGTGTTTCAAGTCCTTGGAAATATAACAACCAGGTAAACCCAACTTCCCAAATATGTGGAAAAAATACAAAAAACAAAAGAATTAGACCCCAACAAAGAAAATCAATAAATGAAAATTAGCACCTTTCGTAGTCAATCAACTGTTCAATAAAAAGGGGCTAATTTCTTATTGACAGCTCTATGATCAGAGCCCAAGTGCGTTTAAATTCGGGTCAACTCAATTGACTTAAGCTGAACAACCCGAATTCTATACATATACAAGGAAACAAAGAATCGGACCCCAGAAAAAAAAAATTGGCGTTTTGTGAATCAATTATATGTCCAATGGAAAGAAGTTACTATCTTACAGATCAGGTAATGGTACCGGGTCGTACCAGCGTCCAGATCACAGTCCAAGTGCCCGTACTAACCCGGTGAAGTAAGATTACGTTCGGAAAATTAACGACTGGGTCAACTCAAGTTACCTTGACCCGAAACCACCCAAAAAATGCATCGAACAAGTTCTTAAACCGACCCGATATACCCAAAAATACAGAAGAAAACAAAGAATCAACCCGGAAAAATACTGAATCATAGTCAATTAGCTGTACAATTAAAACGAAGTTACTACCTCACTGGTCCGGTACCATTACCGAGCCAGTAAACTAAAGAATATCCATGGAAAATATTAAAATTGACCGGGTTAGTCATTTTGCTAAGGACAAAATTCGACCCGAAAACGTTGGCCCGAACCCGGAATGCAAAGGAAAGAAGGAACAAACCTTCATAGACCGATTTGACGAGGGATTCGATGTTGCCCGCCTGCCGAAAGACAAGAGGAGAGGGGGAAGTTGAAGTTGAAGATGATGACGGCGAGGTGGCAGAGGAAGGAGGGAGGGAGTCGTCAATGGAGATGCCGGCGGAGTCGTAGCCGCGGTACTCGAGACGGCGTAGGCCGTTGAAGAGGACTTGCAGAATGTAGCGACGCTCACGGCAGACGCCGCAATTCATGTAGCCGAAGATGCCACACATTTGATTTTCGATTCGACTCGTTAACGTAATCGAAATGGGAGTTGAAATCGATTTGATATCTGTTTTCGTTTTTGCTGATTTTGAGGAGAAAGGCTTTTATAGGGCTGTGAATGGAAGTTTCTTAGTTTTTGCCTTTGGTATCGAGTTCCAGTTTAATTTGAATAAATTTAAAATAAATTATTCTTTTACAGACTTAAATTAAATTTATCTTTAAGAGTCAAATTTAAATATATAACAAGTTTAAAAAATTATAAACGATATCATTTTGATTAATATGTATTAAAATGAGATCGTTTTGATGTAATTTAAATATATAATGAATTAAACTAAATTGAATTCGAATTTAAAAAATCTAACTCAATTCAATTTGAATCTAACTCTAATCTTATCCAATCAGGTTTTACCAAATTTAAGTCAATTTTTTATGTCGTAATTTGTGTCATATTAATTTTTTTTTTAAATTATAAAACTTAAAATGAAAATCATGACAAAATAATTAGAAATATTAAATTTATAAAAATAATAAAAAGAAACTTAGAGCGTTTTAGTATTATTAGAAATTAAACTTTGAATTTAAAATATATAAATAAAAAATTTTCATCACACTCTAAAGAAATGAAATTTCATATTTAAATATTAGAATAGGCCGAGCCAATCAGAAGCCTCCAAATCTGCACGCATGACGCAATATGAAATGACTATTATACCCTTACTTAAAGTGCTAAATATTATTAAATAAGAGTATTCTATTCAACTTTTAACAAAGGAAAAAGTCTATAAGGGTTTGGTGAAGTCAAATTACTTAATTTCCCTAAAGTCATAATTCATTAAATATAGAATTGAAATTAATAGTTTGTTCGGGTCATTGATGCTATGATGACACTTGGATTGATCTAACTTAATAATTAAATTTTTAACCTTAATTTATGGAAATGTTCGTATGATAATTAGACCAATTTAATTTTATAGTTAAAATGTGACCCAATGCGATTTATTTACTTTAACAATGTATATAAAACGGTTAAATCAATCTAACTTAATAGTTAAATCACAATTTAATACGAATTATCCAAATCAATCCAACTTGGGATCAATGTCATCTGGGTTTTAAAACTCTTGTTAAAATCTAAGATATATAAAATTTTTATAGATTAACAATTTATAACAATTGAAAAGGTCAAAAGACTTGATTCATCCAAGGTTTTTTTTAAATAATAAAATTTTATCCGTCAATTTTTTTAAAACTAAACACTTGTCTTTAATTTAATCTATTTTATATTTTGATAATATTTTTTATAAAATAACCAAAATACTCTTAATAAAAAAATAAATAATATTAATATAATATTAAAACAAATTTTTATATAAAATAATATTATATAATTTAATATGATAATAAAAATATTAAAAATTAATAAAAATATTAAAAAATAAAAAAAAATAAATTTTGAAAAAATACTGTGACCCTCAATAGTGTCTTTAAAGATGGTGACTGATTTTTTTAGTTTTTTAATTTTTATTATTATATTAATATTATTTTATAAAATTAATTTTATTATTTTTTATATTCTTTTTATTCAAAAAGACAAAAATACCCTTTTAACTATTAATATTTAACAGTTAACTGTTAAATTTAACTGTTACCTTTAATAAACGGATAGGTGTTTGACTTTTTGAAAGTTAATAAGTGAAACTTTATCATTTACAGAAATTGGATTAAGTCTTTTGGCCAATTGAAAATCCGAACCAAAATTCATTATAAAAAAATGGATCTTTTTTATGATTTACGGATGAAGTAAAAACAAATTAACACGCAATCACATTATAATACATCATCTGAGTATACAAAAAATGTATAAAAAACATGGACATATAACATTATTGGTCTAACAATATTGTTATTGGCTTAATATCATGTGATGCTACATGGGAAAAAATGATTGATCCTTTCTTGGTGGGAGATTATACATAATCCTAAGAGCTGCCTCTTCTAGTTAACATGAGGTATCTTTTTGTATCATAAGTTAAAAACACCTAATTTAAACATATATCAAAAACACTTACTATGAACATAATTTATTTTATGAACGAAATATAAAATAATATTTAAATACAAAAATTTAAAAATTAAAAAAATTGAAAAAAGTAAATTTTTAATACATTTAGAGCTGCTATTTGAGAGGATCTTAATCGTCAAAATGCACAATGTTATCTTCTGTGATAGAATAAAGAATATAGCCATTAGCTTGGCCCTCAGCTTCAAGGTTAAGTCTTGCCTACAGGAGTTTGGTATACTTGTGATGTGGAACATCAGATATGTAACAATGAACATTAACATCTGTATCATTGCAGGTGATGAAGTTCAACATTAAAAATGTGGCATTTCATGTTTCAGACAACATACCAAAAACATGACCTAGCTTTTTACTAGCCAAACCCCTTCGTGTAAATTTCAACTTCAAATTCTTCGAATATGAACAGAAGGCATGAATTTAATACATTTCCTAAGAAGCAATTTTGAGCTGTGAGTTTCTTGAAATAACTCTTGAAGTGCTTTTCCAACCACCAGAAAACTCTTCTTTTTATTTCAGTCAAATACTACCAAGAGACACAAAAACACCTTTGGTTCCTCGTAAACATCTGTGACAGTGCTTTTTTGCATAGAACAATTTTGAAAATCAATTTAAACCAATGTGCTTGGGAATGCTTTTGGCAGTTGGCACTATCAAAAGCATTTTCAAAAAGCGAAAAATGCTTTTGTATCTATTTTGTGTCATTTCTTGAAATAGATAAATTTTTTTTATAGGAAGAAAGAATTGATAGAGAAAAAGCTTCTACATTTTCAGAATCAATTTCTCTTGAATGCAGCTTTAGTTACTACAAAACCCACTGACAATGGGGCTAGAATTGATTTGGTGTCAGTTTTTCCATATTGAAATGAACAAACATAAAAAATAGGATACACTCAGTTATGTCCACAGGAAAGTCAAAGCAAAAGGGAAGAAAAAAAGTAATCCAGTGAAAGGAAAATTAACAATTAATAGAAACATTAAAACACAAACAAAAAACTTTGAATCAACGGAAGGAAATTTTTTAAAACTAATTAGAGTTATCAATTTTTGCTTATTTTGTGCTCTTTCTCCACTAGCAAGCAGGCCATTCATTCTCTTTCTTCTTGTACCCTCATAACCAAGTGAACTTACCCAAATTTTCTAAGTTCTCTCATCCAAAAACCCAACGCCAAGTTCAATCACTACTGCTACAAACTATAAGCAAGCAAAGACCTACAAAGAGGACACTAAACTATATTCCCGAGTATATATTGGTGGTCACTGTTCCTTGTATTAGTTTACATATCCATAGCATTATATACTGTTGGTTCTTCCTTACTATTTCATCTCTAGTGCATTTAAAAAAATATAGCACTCGGACAAATATATTCTCTGATCGAATACAACAAGAAGGAATTACAGTTCCATATGCTTTCCACTCTAGTCTCACTTAGTAGAAAATTGCCACCGAGATGAAGTCTTAGGTAAAATGGGTGTAATCTTCACTGTAAATCGGTCAATAAAATCTTATCATGTATCCTTACATAACTGAAATTAACTGAGCATGGTAATGATAAATGGAAAGGCTTTACATGCTTATAGTCTCTTATTATACATCTATTTATTCTAATGGTAACTTTAAACGGCAAGATTTTATTGCTCCCGTTTCCCCTAAGACTGGAAGACTTCAAAATGACATGGTAGGCTTGTCCTCCTAAAGATTTTCTTAATCCTTAACACTTCCAATACATGCATTATTTTCACTTAACTGATAATGCTTGTTCCAAAAAAAAAAAAATAAAAAGAATGCACACATTCACCAAAAACCTTCCTTCTAAAATTACATTGAGAATTCAAGATTATCCTCACTAAAGTGATCATGTTTCTTCCCTAATTCGGGCAACCTTACCACAATTTCCCTCCCGTAACCATACCAAATTAAAAAATATATGTATATAAAAACTTCTAAAAAGATTCCAAAGAAAATAAGCAAATAAACAAAGTACTTAAAATAAGAGGCGTACCACTGGGTGTACGTATCGAGAACAACCGTCTTCTCGCCGGCGGCTTTAACGATGGGCCAGAAGGTGTCTTTGTTAACCTCGGTAACCTGGCCCACAGTATGCCCCACAGTATCCAAGCTCGATCTGACTATAAATCTCGAACCATTATTGAGTTGAGGCTTCGTCGATGAGGAGGCTACTACCAAGGAGGAGCTTCTGAAGATCTTTGAGGAAGCGGAGGAGGGAATGTAAGATTGATTGGAACTGGCGCCGGTGCGGCATTTCGGCGGAAGATAAAGCGATGATCGTAAACCGGCGACGGTGGCGGAGGAGAAGCAGGAGAGTTGGAGGTGGAAGAGAGACATCGTGCTCAGAGCTGATGGCGGGGAGACCGGTGAGCAGAAGCGAAAGCTTTGCGAATTTAAAAACGTGAAATATCTGAAATGACTAAAGTACCCTTAAGTTTTAGACCGAAATAAAATCGAATAGGAATTTAAACAATTTGGTTTAAATAATTTGAACCTTAAAATATGAATCAAAGTTTAATTTGTACTACAAATAACACATAAAACATTCGAATCCGAAAATCTAATTGAATGGATTCGAGTAAAAATAAGAAAAGTCTTTTAATAGAAAAACTAAACAAAACCAAGTTAAATTTTAAACAGATTATTTTAAATTTACTCTTTAAAATAGAGAATTCGAATAATTTATGCTAATTTAAGAACATAAAAACATTTGAATTCGAAAACCAAATATCATCAAATAAAAACTTTGTGTTACCTCTTCACATTGAAGAATTTTGAATCAAATTTTATTATATATTTATTATGCAATTCAATGCTAAGAATTTGATATGTCACATAAAAAAATAAGTTGAAATTACGTTTTTATTTGATTAACAAATGGTTTGGATTTGTGTCACTTTATCTGTGAAACTAGTAATTATATTGTCAAGATTTGTACTTAATTTTGAATGATTTTAATATGAATTTAAATTTGAAGTCAATTGTGATTTTGAAAATATTATTGTCAATCCATGTCTTGGTGTTTCCAAAATACCTTTTAAGCCAATTAAATCTGCCTTGAGCCATCTAGACAAGAAAAATAAGTTTATTCGGATTCAATCGGAGCGTTCAAAAGAAATTTCGGATCCATTTGCACAACTTTACCCATGACTTTTGAATCATACTTGGAATTCGCAAAATAAAAAAAGAGCATACTGAAAAGTTAAAATTCATCAAATAAATTCATACGAAGCTAAAAAAAAAAAAAAACCAAACTTGATTCCGATAACACTTGGGCCAAAATTGAGCATGGAATTGAAGCAGCCAAGGCGCATGGCCGTGCGCCTGCTTGTGCGTGCCTCCAGTGCGTCCTTCTGTGCTCCGCGCACAACAGGCCGAGCTCACGCACGCCAGTGTGCGTGCGCTCTGCGGTGCCTTGCTGCGCAAGCAAGCGCACATGCAGCGCGCACTTGCCCCCCTGCACCCGCTAGCCTCTTGCGCCCGCACGCCCAGCCCGGCGCCGACGCCTCATGTGCACTTGATGTCTGCCTTGCCTTGCATGTTTTGAGCCACTTCAAACCTTTTCTTGCATGCCAGGACTTCCAGAGCTACTCCAATGCATCATTTTTGATAATTTTGAATTTCTAAAGCATGTCAATGAGAATTCAAATATCTTCAACCTTTCAGATCGAATTTTAATAATTAATTGAAGATCGAATCAAATTATAATTCCAAATAAAAGAAGCCTTCACATGGATCAAGAAAAGCAAGGCTTGTAAATTGCTTTTATTTTCTTAGCTTTAGTCATGTGTTGTAATTAATTTTATTTTTATTTTATCATTTCATATATCTTGTAAAGAAAATTGTAAATTAGATTAGATTTAATTTAAGTTAATCATGGTTAAAACTTACCTATATAAAGGTAACTCAAATTCTTTGTAAGAGGACTTTTTTTAATGAATTAATGAAAGTTTGAAAGTTTTTGTTTTTCTTCCTTGTGTTCTTAAAACTTGGTGTTCTTAAGAATCAAGTGTCAATCATTTATCCAATTTCCATCTCAAGAAAAAAGTTAGTGGTAGAGATTCAAGTTGGTGACTCTTGTATCAAGTGGGTGGAGCCTTCCTTTAACCTTTTGTGTAAAAAATCTTTATGTTTGGATCACTCTCAAGTTCGTGGAAGATTTCCTTTATGCTTGAAGTTTGTTTTCTTGTAAACATTTTAGGTTATGTTTTGGTGTTGAGTTGATCATCATCTCTTACCTTTCTTGGTTTTTGAATGCATGATGTTTCTTGGTGGAAGTTGAGGTATTGAAGCTAACCTAGAGTGGTGATTGATTGGAGTTGCATTAATGCTAGATTTGGGTGGAAAAATTGCATGACTTTGGCGCATGTTTAGTGTTGGATTTTTGGACCACCATTAGAATGCTATTTGATCATCATTGAGAGAGTTTAAGGGCTGTGATTATTGATTAGATTTTTATTTTAAGGAAGGTTAACTTTTATTCAAAAGGTATATAAAATTATTTTTAAATATATAAAATAATAATTACAGAATTGTTTGGATTCAATTTCAAAGACTTTGGAGTGTAGGGGTCTTTTAGTCAATACATATAATTTTTTCAATTATTTTTTTCGATGACTTATCTTCTTTTTATCTAATGATAATGTTCACTGACTTATTTACCTAAGCTCCATCTTGAGTTTGTTATTCTACCTTTGAGTCAAACACGATATAACACTTGTTCAAATAGAGAGAGGAAGAACAAAAAAAGCTTCATATTAGCTAAGGTTGGTTAGAGCACTAAAAGTGCTTTTAGGTTAAAATCTCGTATAAACGGGTTCATTTGCACTGATGTATCATTTTATGATTAAATCAATAATGTTATTAGTCTATTTTTTTTTTTTTTTTTTTGTGTATTAGAAAAAGTAATTTTTTAACATTAATACAAGAAAACTTGTATACATGTGAGTAGATTCCAACTGAGCCCATTAGACTTGAATTAACTTTCGACTTAATTCAAGTGAAGTTTCTACTTAACAGCTCTATTCGAGTCACAACTCAACCACCGGATAAAAAATTGCAATTATTGGAACTCGAACCAAATCTATCTAATAAATAATATGCATAAGGTAATGTTTATTTTAAAATGGTGTGAAGTTGGCTTAGTTAGAAAGTGAAAAAGTTTGTAATGTCTCGAACTCAAATTGAGTTATCTGGTAAGAAATATGCATCACATATCATCAAACTATAATTCAATTTGATTGAATATTATTTTAATATTTATTTAATTTATCATCAATTGACCGTTAATTAAGCTAATTGAATTAATCAAGAACTAAATCTAGGATTGGATTTAAATCAAGATGACTCGGTCACAAAAGACGGTTCAACTTAGTATGAATTCATTTAGATCAAACTTGATTCGAGAGAATCAACTAGTTTTTGAAACTAAGATAGACAACAACATTTTGTCAATAAGCTGCGAACTCTAGTCACGAATTTGATCACAAATCTAAGCCATAGATTCGAGCCATAAATACAAACCAAACTATTTTTATTTCACTCGATTTTGATCTATCCTTAACTTGACTCGACAAATTTGAATCAAATTATTTTTTATTTAAATCAAACTCAAACTAGAAGATATTTGAATTTGGCTCGGTTCATATCCACCCTTGGCTAAGCCAATTAACCCTTTAATAAAGCCAATATCCTCCAATCTGGATTCAAAAACATTCGTCACACTATGGGCGAAGTACATATCACAAGCCATTATACAACTGAATTTTTATGGTCTTTCCTCAACGTTCAACACGCATCAAGACAGAATCACAACTTTTTATCACATGAGTTTAGATTGAAGATGCCAAATGAGTTTAGATTAGTTCACATTAAATCTTAAGTTTTGATTTGAGGTGCTCAAATTCAAATTTAAATTCAGATCAAATGAGTAAATTTCAAGCTAAAGATTGGATTCATCTTCATAAAATTAGTCCAGTTTGAGATGATGAAAACATTTAAGTTCAAATTGGTTTAATAAGAATCTTAGCCTGAATTATTTTAAAACGAAATTTAAGTCGATCGTAACATAACTCTTTCAGGTTTGAATAAATCTCTAATAAGGTTTTTATTGGACAAAAATTTATCAATAATTTGGGAATTGACATCTCATCCTTATAACCTGGTATAATAAAAATGTTTCACCATGAAAATTTAAAATTAATTGTAGATAAAACTAAATTTGATCTGATCCACTTTTGAATCGAGTCTCAAGATAACTTAATCTTGGATTGAAGTAATAATATCCAATTTGAACTCAATGAGTTTGTGGATAGTGTTATTTGAGGGTATCAATTTGGTGAATAATACGTAGAATGAACAAACATGTTAATTTTGAGCCGAATTATCAAGTTTGAGTTTCAACTTAAAATTGACTCATTTGAATTGAGGTGTGAATTTTTTTTAACCATCTTGAATCAGATTCATCTTAATTATAGGTAAAACATAGTAATATTGTGTTTTTTTTTAAAATAATTATGTGAGTATTTAAAATTATATATAAATAAAATTTAGCATATTAATTAAAATATTAAAAAAGATAAATTTAAAAGAAAATGGTTTATGATATATTTTTTAAATAATGACTGGATTGTTTTTCAAAATATTTTAAAATTTACATAAAAATTATTAATAAATTAACAAAATCATTGAGCACCTAATAAATAATTTTTATAATAATTGGACCCAAAAATCAAATCAAAGGGAAAATGTAGGAACAGGGACAAGCCCAAGAAAATTGACATCAAAACAAAATCTTTTATTTTTCTTTTGCCAAATCAGGGAAACTTTAAGACCCCTTAAGGTTTATTATCAAATCAAGTCATCATCCAGTTCATAAATTAAACCGGATTGAACTATCTCTAATTTGAATTCGATTCGGTTGCAAAAACAAATTCACTTTCTCAATTTAAACTCATTGCAAAAACTTTGAATACAAGAATGCGAAGGTTAGGTAATCTCCTGGTTCGAAAACGAATTTGTTTTACTAATGTAGTAATATATTGTATAAATGAAATCCATATTCATGTTCATGTTCATGTTCATGTGTTCCAAAATCAACAGTTCGTATTCTCATTCACCTTATGTTTATTCGAATTATGTTCGCTCAAGTCAAAATTGAAAGTGTTCCTAAGTTGTCAGGATGATTTTGGACATTGTGACAGATTGTGTATCCATAACGAACAATATTTTGACAATATACAAAATTGTTATACCAAATATTACATTTATCCATTAGACTTTTGGTATGTGAGGGTGAGCTTCATGCTTGAGAGCATAGGCAGAGAATGGAATCATTTCTGCATAATTTCAAGATTGAATTACTTAATTATATGCCTTGCTTTTATCATGTCATTCCTTTTAATCTCTTGTAGTATGCATTCTTTGCTTTTCATATTTCTTGTGTTCGTGCTTTTCTTTCAAAGGAAAAGATTGAGGCAAAGGATGGAATCGTCCTTACTCAACGATAAATTAAATATCTTTCTTCTTTAATTTGCTTTATATATTCTGAAATTCGTTTCTCTGATACATTCTTCATTCTCAGTTTAGATGTTGATTTCCTCTTCTTGAAGATAAGAATATTTCTGCATATTTTTTATATTGAATATATTTCTCTTCTTGAAGAGAAAAGAAATGAGCGTGTGAAAGGATGGAACAAAGCAGCCTTGAGATCAAAGGCAAAGGATAGAATCATTATTTTGATATTCAACATCACTTCTCTTTGCTTCATATATTCCTTCTTTTTCTGTTTTTCTTTTTTTTCCCCATCATTTCGAACACAACTCAAACACAACTCTGTCCTTACCCAGAAAAAAAAGCCATGGAAATTGTTACTGCTATTGGAAAGAAGGTAGCAGACTATGTGTTTGCAGCTGCTGGTGATCAACTTGGTTATTTGTTTCACTACAATGACAACATCGAAAATTTGAAAAAGCAAGTTGAGAAGCTGAGGGCTAGCAGAGACACGGTGCAAAAGAAAATTGAATTCGCTGAAAGAAATGGAGAGATTATCTTCGCCAATGTTCGAATCTGGTTAGCTGAAGTTGATGATGTTTCTGCAAAAGCTGAAAAGTTTTTGGAAGATGAAGACAAAGCCAACAAGAGGTGCCTCAGAGGGTGGTGCATTAATCTCAGACAACGTTATCGATTCAGTAAGGAGGCAAAAAAGCTTACTCTGGCCATTTCTAATCTGCTTCAAGAACCGGGAAAGCTTGAGAGTGTGTCTTGTCCTGCTCCTCCGGCTGGAATCATATCGTCATCTCAGGAATTTAGTTCTGGTCCATTCAAATCCAGAAATTCAGTTAAGAATCAGGTTATAAAGGACTTAAACAATGTCAGCATAGTTGGAATATGCGGCATGGGGGGTGTCGGTAAAACTACTCTGGTTAAAGAAATCGGCAAACATGTTAAAGAAGCCAAGCTGTACGATGCAGTAGCGATGGCAGTTGTCTCTCAAACCCCCAGTGTTATGAAGATTCAGGGCGAAATTGCTGACATGTTAGGTTTAACATCTCTTCCAACTCATTCTGAAATAGCAAGAGCAAGTTTATTGTGGGAGAGAATCAAGAAAGAGAAGCGGCTCCTCATAATATTAGATGACCTTTGGGAAATAATTAAACTCGGTGAGATTGGTATTCCCTTTGGGAATGACCATAGGGGTTGCAAAATTTTAATCACCTCTCGTAATAGACATGTATGTATCAGAATGGAGTGCCAGAAGATATGTACGGTTGAAACTTTATCAAAACAAGAATCTTGGGAACTTTTTAGCAAGATTGCTGGCTCGATTGTTGAAAATTCCGAAATTAGCTCAATTGCAAGAGAGGTGGTTACTGAATGTGGAGGATTGCCACTTGCAATTGTGACAATAGCAGGAGCTTTAAAAGGTCAGAACAAGCACGTGTGGAGGAACGCAGCTCGACAACTTAAAATGTCTACCCCTTCAAGCATTGCAGGAATGGAGAGAAATGTTTTTTCATCTCTGGAACTAAGCTTCAATTTCCTGGAAAATATAGAGGCAAAATCACTTTTTTTGTTTTGTAGCTTATTTCCAGAGGATTACGAAATTCCTATTCAAGACTTAGTCAGCTATTGGATAGGTTTGAAGTGGTTTGGAGATTCTCGAGAGGCAATCAAAGATATCAGAAACAAGGTTCATGCTCTTGTAAGTATTATAACCTCTTCTTTTCTCTTGATTGAAGAAGATGAAGAGCATGTTAAAATGCATGATGTTATCCGTGATTTCGCAATATCTATAACTCCTAGATACAACCATAAATTCATGGTAAATGGTGGAATTGGTCTGAAAGAGTGGCCAGATAGAGATACATTTGAAGATTTCACATGTATCTCGTTAATGGCAAACTATATTGGGGAGGTACCTGATGGGTTGGAATGCCCAAATTTGCAGGCTCTATTGTTGCAGGAAAATACAAATTTGGTTGTCCCAAGTAATTTCTTTGAGAAAATGACAAATCTCAAAGTTTTAAACTTGGGAGGAACATACATCAAGGAATTGCCTGATTCACTTTCTTATCTTAAAAATCTTAGAACATTAGATGTTAGTGATTCCAAGTTAGTTGAGCTATCAATAATTGGAAACCTAAGTAAACTTGAAATTCTTAACCTTTCTTGTTCTATATTTGTTACGAAGATCCCTTCATCTTTTAGTCAATTAACTAATCTCAGATTGTTAGATTTGAATCTTATGAATTCAGAATTAATTATACCTTATGGTGTTATATCATCTCTTAAAAAGTTAGAGGAGTTGTATATTAATCATTTTGTTAAATGGGAATATGAAAGTGGTAGTAATGCCAACCTTGCTGAGTTAGAAGCCTTGTCCCGATTGACTAGCTTACATATTTTTATTCCAGATAACCTTGATTTCTCACCAAAATTCTTGCCAATCCAAAAATTGTCCAACTTTATCTTAATAATAGGTGATAGTCTAAGTCCTTTTCTTTTACTAGAATATTCGAGTAAATTGTTGTACTCAAAACACATAGTGATAGCAGAGACTAACATTTCAATGATATATAACAAATTTAAAGATTTGGTCAAAAAAACCAATAGTCTAACTTTATATAGTATTACTAATTTAAAGAGTATTAGTCATGACCTAATTGAAAAAGTATTCAATGAATTGAGATGCCTCTTTATCAAAAGTTGTGATGAAATCAAGTATCTCTTCAATACATTGGAATGGATACCAAACTCAACTTTCCACAATCTTCGGACTCTTAAAGTAACAAGTTGTAGTTCATTGGTGTATATATTTGATTGTAAAAAGATAAAGATAGCAATGGGAGAAACCAAGTTACTCCTGTCATTAGAGAATCTAGATTTGGAATTTTTGGATGAGTTGTCACATATATGGACGGGTGACCATCAATCCATAAGCCTCCATAACTTGAAGAGTGTAAGGCTAAGGAGTTGCTTTAAGTTGATAAATCTATTTTCACCAACTCTACTCCAAAGCCTTATTTGTTTGGAAGAAATATATATATTAGAGTGCGATGGTTTAAAGGAGATCTTTGGGAAGAAAGCAGCTGAGGATTTGGAGTTAGATCACACCATAACCTCCCCATGCTTGGGAAACCTGACTTCTGTAGACATAATATTTTGTTATAATTTAGAAATCCTCTTCACTCCGTTAATTGCCAAATGCTTGGTGAAGCTCAAAAGTCTTAAACTAGTGGGATGCTCAAGAATACAAGAAATAATCACAAATGAGAAAGGAGAAAAAGAAGAGCCAGTAGAGAGCATTGTGTTTCCTAGTTTGTACAAGTTGAATCTGGATGGTTTACACAACCTCACTTGTTTTAGCTCTGGGCCATATACTATTGAATTCCCAAATTTGGAAATCTTACGGATAACTGGATGTGGAAAAATGAAGACCTTTGGTTATGGAGAGCAAGTGACACCCAAGCTTAGCAAAGTGTCTAATATATTGGGCGAAGAGCGATGGAATGGCAATCTTAACACCACAGTGCAAGAGATGTTCAATGAATTACAAGTATGTATAGTTGATGATCAAAGAGCTACATCTTCTAATTAATTTTCTCAACTTTCACCATTTTCATTCATGCACATTATTATTATTATTTTCAATTATACATCAAAATTATTTCTTGTTAGATTAATTATTCATTCCCATTTATTCAACGCTTATTAAGTTCATTTTCCATATACAGAAAATGCACTTAAAAAAGAATAATACTTTGTATATAAACCTTATTTTACTAACATGTCCAATTATAATCTTATGTATTATTATCTGATTAAGTGATTTAATTGTATAATTTATTTTTAATTCAAAATCATCAATTACACGATGACACATTAATTTATTTAATTATACATAAAAGTATTATTAAAAAATAACTAAATTCTTAATTATATACTATGTAGTACATGAAAACAAGGGTGATGCTGGCAGGGGTGGCTCCTCTGGCTACGGCCAAGGTGAAAATCCGGGGAAAATTTTAATTTATAACTATATAATTAATACATTATATGAATAAATATAAAATTTTGAGATTTTAATATAAAAGTTTATATATCATTATATGATTGAATATTACTTTATATTTAATTCAAAATTATTTAATCACATGATGATACATCAACATTTACATCCATATTTATATCCATTGTTAATTCGTAAAGCATTTCCATTATTAATATGTTTATTGTTTTTGTAGGCAAAAAAGGACAGGCTCAAAGTAGATGGTGAAAATGGTATGAATCATGTTTTATCATATTCTTTATTTTGTAATATTGTTGGCAATTATTCATATTATTGTGTATTTATTCATTATTATTATTAATATTAATACAAAACATAAAAATGAAAATAAAATCAAATAAAATTGAAGGATCAATAGGTGATTATTAGTAGTCTCTGGCAGCTCATACTGCAACAGCAATGGTTCCCCCTGTAATAGTCTACACGTAGTCTATGAAAATGGTTAATGCTTTTCAGGAGAAGAAGAAGAAGAAGCGGGAGAAGAAGAAGGAGAAGAAGCAGAAGAAGAAGGAGAAGAAGAATTACAGGTATATACTTGATGATCAAATTATTCATGCACATTATTTTCAATTACACATCAAAATCATTTCTTTGTTACACATAAAATATTATTAAAAAATTATAGGACAAGATAATCAAAGTCAAAATCAAATAAGTTTTATCAACTTTCACCATTTTCATTCATGCACATTATTATTATTTTCAATTATACATCAAAATTATTTCTTGTTAGATTAATTGTTCATTCCCATTTATTCAACATTTATTAAACTTACGTGTTTTTAGTAGTCCATAAAAACAGAGGTGGCTCCCCTGGCTTCAGGCTCGGTGAAAATCCCGAGAAAATTTTAATTTATAATTATATAATTAAATTCTTAACTATACATTATGTTTTCATTTTTTTTTTTTAATATTGTGATCCTAATAAACAATTTGGTCTTATTTTCTAAATAAAATTAAAATTTTAAATAATACATTTCAGAAATAAATATAAAATTTTGGGATTTCAGTATGAAAGCTTAGATGTCATCGTATAATTGAGTATTACTTTATATCTAATTCAAAATCATTCAATCACTTAATGATACATCAATATTTATATCCGTATTTGTATCCATTGTTAGTACATAAAATACATTTGTTATTAATATATTTATTGTTTTTGTGGGCTAAAAAGGCTGCTGCTGCAGGAGGACCGTCTTAAAGTAGATAGCGAAAATGGTATGAATCATGTTTTATCATGTTCTTTATTTTGTAATATTGTTGGCAGTTATTCATATTATTGTGTATTTATTCATTACTAAATATTAATACAAAGAAAGAATAAAAATAATATAAAATTGAAGGACCAATAGGTGATTATTGGTAGTCTCTGGCACCTCATCCTCCAACATCAATGCTTTCCCCTGTGATGGTCTAAAGGTATGAACCATGCTTTACTAAGGCTTACTTCTATCAAGATTTAAGCATAATCATACATATTGTTGTTATCTATTTCTCTTATACATGTTTATTGCTGATTTGACTTTGTTAACGTTCTTCAAACGATAAAGACGATGGAAAAGAAGAATCAATTACTTGTTTGGATGTTGATACATCTTTTACATTCGTACGATTGTATATTGTATATTTATTACCAACAGTGATAATGTGTATATGTTTTTATATTTATTCTTTGTAATTCATGCATAACCATATTTTTTTTATTGTATTTAGTCATATTTAAGAGGTAAGGCTCGTCATGTCCCCCTCTATTTAGGTGTCATTTCTTTTTTCAATTAATAAAATTTTCCTGGTGCCGTCGAGGTTTATCAAAAAAACGAATAGTTATAAGTTTTTATTGAGTGGAATTGGATTTAATTTGAATCAAACTTGAATAAAACTCAATTCGAAATCAACGAGTTGAGACTCAAACTCGGTTTAAAGAAATTTAACATTTTATTTGATCTGACTTGTTGTGAACTTGACTCATTTAATTCAAACTTGAACAATTCAAATTAAATTCAACCCTATGCATGAGACTTTAACCTCATTATCGAAAAGATAAATAAATTCAAATATGTTTTTATAATCAGTTTAGATAAAATTATTTTTCAATATACTCAATCCCATACGAAAAACATATATCACATTGAACATTCGATTCCCCAAACCCCTTAACTAAGACACTGTGTTAGATGTCAAAAATCTTACATCAAACATTTTTTTTTTTTGATAAGTTACATCAAACATTTTAACATGTTATAAAAGTAAAAATAATCTTGTAACAAAAAATTTAAACATCTTAACATCTTACAATTTTTTTTTTTAAATTAATAAGAGAAAAAATGGTCATTAAAAGTCTATTTCTTGTTGCTAGATAGTTTTAATGATAGAAAAAATTTCATCATTGCCCATCTTATAGCTTCCTCCATTAAAAGTAATATGAAACAATATTTTTAATACAAATAATAAGAGGTATAAATCTCATAATTAAAAGGCCAAAGGACTTAATTCGACTCATAGTTTGAGATGGTGACAAAATCCCACCCTCCAAGTTTCAAAAGCCCAAATTCCCACCCTCCAATTAAATTTAATATTAAAAATAATAGTAAACAGTAATAATTCAAGGGTGTATTTTAAGATTAAAATTTTATAAAATAATAAAATAAATTTTATATAAAATAAAATTTAAAAAATTTTTAAAATTCAAAAAATTAAAAAAACCACCACCATCGGTGCCCGTCCAAAATGGAACCAGATGACCATTTCGGACCAGTTGGTTCCAAGCCTCCTCGTTCGGTGGAGGAGGCCAGATCTGGCCACCTCTGCCAAAACAGAAGGCCACCAGATCTAACAATTTTCTACCAAAAAAGGAGCCGAAAACGACCGACGACAATGGCTGCTTTATTTTTCAAATTTAAAAAAAATTTTTAATATATTTTTAAATATTTTTTGAAAAATTTTATATTTAAAAATTATTTTATAATTTTATTATAAATTTTTATTTTTTAAAAGAGTATTTTAGTTATTTTATTTAGAAAATTATACAAAAAAATATTTGAAATTTGATTGAAAGGTGAGAGTTTGAGCTTTTGAAACTTGGAGGGTGAGATTTTGTCTTCGCATCAAACTATGGGTGAGAATAAGTCCTTCGGTCTAATTAAAAATAGTAATATAAAACAATATTTTTAATCATTGACAATAATAACAATGAATATCTCATCACTAAACACAATATCAACAACGAATATTCTTATCGTTATTATAATATTTATTGATTATTAAATATAATATCAATAATAAATATTTCCGTCATTATAACAATATTTATCAATTCCTAAACATAATATTAACATTGAAAATTTATGTTACTATAACTTTATTTACCAATCATTAATAATTGTAACAAGGATAATATTCTTCCATATTTTAGTTATGTTTAACGACCATTAAAAAAGACGGAAATCATTATAGTTACATTTTCTTGTCCTTAAAATGACAACATATTGTTTCTATTGATCCAAAATCATTATGGCAAGAGAGATACTAACAATAAAAATTTGATTCTCGATAAATTTAGTAAAAATAATATATATGAAAAATATAATCATTAACATTAATCATGTGCCGTCACAATCATCTTAAGGGTTTCTATTGATCCAAAATCATAAAAAATGAGGAAAACACTATAGGTTGCATGTGCATAACATATATATATATATAGTAAAAAATTTACCATGATCTCAACTCAATCATCAAACAGATTAAAATTTCTTAGAGGGTCTCACCAGATTTCTCCTCTTATAATTTTTATGACTACAAGAACAATACTAAAAGGTTGACCAACTGGTAGCAAGCTGTTGGTGAACGACCGAACAAGACGAAGCACATGATGGTTAAATTAAGAGATACAGAACTGGTGATCCCTTGAGACAACCAAAAGTAGGTTATAATCATGAGAGAACCCCATTTGTGTCACTGTTAAACTATGAGACTGCTAACTCCATGAACCCACATCCCATAACCACATTTCTGCTACTGTTGTTGATTGGGCCTACTTGATATTTAAGATAAGATTTGCAAATATATCGCTACATACATTTTGTTCTATCATATCACACTCAAAGGCATTACGAGTTAAAAATCAAAACTGGAAGCTACTAGTCATTTTTTCTATTTAATACAAATTACGGCTCACCTTGTCCAAAATCATAAACTAAGGACGTTATTTGAAGAGATTCCACTGATATCTGTAAGAGGATGAGTCAGCCACAAACACAAGACCCTCAATGTAAGAAGCCAGACTTGTTTCCTTTTTCCTGTATGTAACTTTGTCCTTAGATTAATTTACAAGAAGAGTTAGCGCAGACAGCTTGTTCCGCTTCGGGCACTCCCTTGCCATGTGCGGACCATCACAAAGGAAACACTTCAGAGGCGTCTTCCCACTGCCCCTGTCTCTGTTATCTCGGTTGTCCCTTCGTGATGAGCTGCCCTTATGCTTGCTGTTTTCCCGAGCGCTCTCTTTGGCCTGATGACGGTCTCCCCCGCCCTTTCCCTTGCTGCTCTTGTACTCCATGCTCTTTTCAGGCTTTCTTGCCTCTTTTCCACAGCTTACAGGTAAAGAGGATTCCAAACTTCGAATCCAATCTGTATGCCTTTTTAACTCACAAGCTTCAACAAACTGCATAGATAAAATAAACACAACACATTCAAATGTCATCAGGAAAAAAATCTATGCTATGCAGGAATCAGATGATAATACATATAATTTGAAATTAGATACCTTTCCAGTTCTTTCCTAACAGTAAAGATGAACCTTGTTATCCAAACCCCTATTGCCAGGACTAAACGCCAATCACTTCCCAACAATTCTGCTAATGAGAGTGATACCAAGCCTTTGAACCAACAAAAAGTGAATCCAAACATGACAATTTAGAGTCTCCTGAAAGGAACAAAGGTGCATAACGAGTGGTTAACAGGTTTGTGTCCATTTGCATAGATTTCAATACCCTTCATAGAACACAAACATAATAGCTATCAATTAATATTATATACTCATCACATTTATTAAGCTCAACAATGTAATGATTAAATGATTCACATAACAGCAGAGGGACTTAGGGACTACCACATAAAAACAATTCAAATCACCAAATGACAGAGCGACTCAACAACGGGAAAAAAAACACATATTGCATACTCATAAACTTAAACTAAACATTAAATGAACAATTTTTTTAACATCAACCAAACAACAAACATAATGTACAGTCAAACCCAAATCTAATAAATTCATTAAGTCTACCCTGCTGAATATAATTTATCCCAGAGGATCTTATTCTATTTACATCAAATTGTGCATCTAATTCTAGAATCACTCATCCATTGAGATAAACTAGTTATGACTGGAAAAAGCAACTTGTAGTACCATTTTACCAAGTTCAGAGAATATTTTGCCATAGTTACCCATTTGAAAAAGTAACTTGTAGTACTTGGCTTGTTCAGAATCAATTGTTAATTGATTTATCAAGCAGTGAAAACATGATGTCAAGTTAAGCATTAACAAAAACCAATTCTCTGCAAGCAAAGGGAGGAAGGAAAAGGCAAAAGGAAACAACTGAGGAGATGACTTCGGATACATTTACAATAGTTTTGGCATGCACGGCAACAAGGCATTTCAAGATTAGAGAATATCTAATGTAACTTACAGGCGCTAGCTCAGGTCTCCACAAAATATTCAAGAAAATCTGATAAATGATCTTGCCTCCATCAAAGCTATACTAGCCAGAGAATTGTAAAAATAATAAACCTTACGAGGACCACACAATGGACCAATCAAACTAAGCAATAATTTTTCAATTGTGAGATCTTTTACTTGTTTAGAGGTAGCATGATGTTCCTTTATAGGAGTATCGATAACAGTAGAGTTTGTCATCTGGGGCTGAGCCATGATACCAGCCTATAAGTCCTTCACGTGCAGGTGAGAGACATTGTTAACAAAATGTCATTTGTATGACGGCTACTTTGTCATATGTATAGCTACAGATGAATCATGACAGCTAAGATTAACTACAATGAAGCAAAATGTGTTTATGGTCAGAAAAAAAAAATTGCTTTAATTTGAGCTAGAACATAACAAACTGCTTAATCCAGTCTTATATGATCTCTCAGGTTTATATTTATTTTTTAAGTTTGTATATAATTAGACCATCATCTAGCAGCACAGCCAATCATGCAAATAATAGAACCGCATAACCTATTACCAAACTTGGTAACCATTTCAGCAAGCATATAATTTAAAATTGGTTTGTTCAAAACTTAATGAATTTTCTAGACCATGCTATCTTAAGATCTACCCCCAAGTCACAAAATCTTACAGATTACAAAAATTTTTCTACCTAGAATCTCTGCCTACCTATGAAGATTCTCATATTTTCCTCAGAAATTAAATTCAATGATATAAATCGCCAAATCATAAAAACAATTGATAATTTCAAAATGGAAGTAAGAAAATAGTGAAGCAATTAGCAGAATCCTTACCAGCTGATTGCGCTACAGAATTTTCAATCATAAGCACAAGGTTACTGAAGATTTTTGGAGTAAAAAATTCTTGTATTTCTCAATAATTTTACATCCTATTGAACAAGATATTTATACACAAATTCTATAATTAATTAGGAAATACAATAATAGGAAATAAAATAATTAGTCTAATAAAATAATTTCTACAATTAAGCTAATTAAGACTAAATCAAATCTTTCCTAATCAAGCTAGTCAACATATAATCAAGACTAAATCAAATCTTTCCTAATTAAACTAGTCAACACTCCCCCTCAAGTTGGTGCAAAGATGTCACACATGCCCAACTTGCAAGCTAGTGTATGAAAAATTCGTTTACTGAGACCTTTTGTAAACATGTCAGCAAGTTGTTTTTCTGATGATACATGAAACAAACTCAAGATACCACTTGTAAGCTTTTCTTTTATGAAGTGTCTATCAATTTCAATGTGTTTTGTCCGGTCATGTTGAACTGGATTATGAGCTATACTGATGGCAGCTTTGTTGTCACAGTACAAGGAAAGTTTCCCTTTTTCCGATAATCTCAATTCCTCTAGTAACTTTTGTAGCCAAAGAAGTTCACAAACACCCTGAGCCATAGCTCTGTATTCAGCTTCTGCACTTGATCTAGCAACTACACTTTGCTTCTTACTTCTCCAAGTAACTAAGTTCCCTCCTACCAGTGTACAATAACCGGATGTAGATCTTCTGTCATCTATAGATCCAGCCCAATCTGCATCTGTAAAGGCTTCAATCTGGAGGTGACCATGTTTGGAGAAAAGTAGACCTTTCCCTGGAGTAGATTTCAGATATCGTAAAATGCGGAAGACAACTTGCATATGAGAATTTCGGGAGTCATGCATGAATTGACTCACCAAGCTGACTGCATAGGCTATGTCTGGTCTAGTGTGAGAGAGATAAATGAGTCTTCCAACCAACCTCTGATATCTCTCCTTATCAATTGACTCTCCAACCCCTGCTTGTAACTTATGATTACTATCAATAGGCAATTCTGCTGGTTTGCAACCTGTCATACCAGTCTCTTTTAAGAGATCCAAGATATACTTCCTTTGAGAAATAAAGAT
This sequence comes from Anacardium occidentale, assembly GCA_026122585.1. Lineage (NCBI taxonomy): Eukaryota > Viridiplantae > Streptophyta > Magnoliopsida > Sapindales > Anacardiaceae > Anacardium > Anacardium occidentale. The sequence goes on along the minus strand of JAJEJH010000011.1, from coordinate 999,028 downwards.
TCCTCTTTTTGATCTGGCAACCTCTATTCCCAAGAAGTACTACAATTTTCCTAGATCTTTGATGTCAAATTCTTGTGCCAACAACTTCTTCAATCGGGTCATCTCCTCTTTGTCATCTCCTGTCATTACTATGTCATCAACATAAACTATGAGAAGGGTGAGTTTACCCTGTTGATGTTTTATAAAGAGGGTATGATCAGCATTGCTTTGTTGGTAGCCGAAGGAGATCATTGCTTTGCTGAATCTGTCAAACCAAGCTCTAGGGGATTGTTTTAATCCATACAATGCTTTCTTCAGTTTGCACACTTTCCCTTGACTTTGCTCATTATCAAATCCAGGAGGGATCTCCATATACACTTCCTCTTCTAAGTCCCCATGAAGAAATGCATTCTTCACATCAAACTGTTGTAAGTCCCAATCAAGGTTAGCTGCACAGGATAACAAAATTCTAATAAAGTTCATTTTAGCAACAGGTGCAAATGTCTCTTGGTAATCTACTCCATAAGTTTGAGTGAATCCCTTAGCCACCAGTCTAGCTTTGTATCTCTCAATCGAACCATCAACTTTATGTTTCACAGTGAAGACCCATTTGCAGCCAACCAATTTCTTATCTGGTGGAGGAGTGACAAGTTCCCAAGTCTCATTCTTGGACAGAGCCTTCATTTCTTCAATCATAGCTTGCTTCCACTTAGGATCTGTGAAAGCTTCCTTCCAATTCTGTGGAATAGACATAGAGGAAATAGACAAGACAAAGGCTCTATAGGATGGAGACAAGGAATCATAGGAGACAAAGTTAGATAAAGGATGTTTAGTACAAGACCTGACTCCTTTTCTATGAGCAATAGGCAAATCTAACTCATTAGGAAAAGTAGATAACTCACCAGTAGAGGAGGATTCTGCAGATTGCATAATGGCTTCTTCTGCCCTGTTTCTCCTTGAATATCTTAACAAATCAGGTCTATCTAGACGTCCAGTAATCTCCCCTTGAACTCTACTCTCCCTCTGAACTCTTTCTCCACTTTCACTCTCCACCACATCAACAAGAGGTTCAACACTAGGAAAAATCACCTCTTCCTCCTTATTTCTCTCCCCCTGAAGAGGTGATGGGGAAATGTTGAAATAAGACTCAGATTCTCTAAAGGTAACATCCATACTGACAAAAAATCTCCTAGAAGGAGGATGATAACATTTGTAACCTTTTTGTGTAGAAGAATACCCAATGAAAACACATTTAAGGGCTCTATGATCAAGTTTCCCAACATTTCTAGTGTGAACAAAACAAACACACCCAAATACCTTTGGAGGAACAGTATATTCATTCTTACCTTTTAGAGCTTCTAGAGGACTCTGAAAATCAAGTGCTTTGAGTGGCATTCTATTGATAAGATAAGCAGCTACTAGGATGGCATCCCCCCAGTAAGGTTTTGGTAGATTCATGGTGAACATAAGAGATCTTGACACTTCTAACAAATGCCTATTTTTTCTTTCAGCTACTCCATTTTGAGAACTAGTATAAGGACAACTAGTTTGATGGATTATCCCGTTGGACTCCAAATAAGCACTAAAATTTTTATCCATGTATTCTGTGCCATTGTCAGTTCTTAGGATCTTTATCTTAGCATCAAATTGAGTACAAATCAGCTTATGAAATGACTGAAAGCAAGAGAAAACTTCATTTTTGGCCTTTAATAAATATACCCAAGTCACCCGAGTGCAACAATCAATAAAAGTAACAAACCATCGACTACCAAACAAAGAAGTTGTTTGAGTAGGACCCCACATAGTCATAAATGGAATAGTGCTTCTATTATTACTCAAAGGATAAGAGTTTCTAGTATGTTTGGCATACTCACAAGCGTCACAAAATAATGACTCAAACTGAGTTCTCGAAAATAAACTGGGATATAACTTCTTCAAAACAAAAAAGGATGGATGTTCTAACCGCCTATGCCACTGTATTATTTCTTGGTTAACATCTTTATTATTTCCAAAAAAGGCTTGACCAGAGTTTCGAGTTTCATCGAACATGTATAAGCCATCATGCAATCTACCACTGCCAATCCTCTTCCCTGTTTGAAGATCCTGAAAAATACAATGATCAGGAAAGAATTCGATTTTACAGTTTAGGGCTTTGGTGATGGAACTAACAGATAAAAGATTGACAGGAAGCTCAGGTACATGGAGAACAGATGAAAGTTTAATATTAGGTGTACAAGCAATAGAACATTTTCCAGAGACAGAGGTTAAAGAGCCATCGGCTATTCTGACATTCTTTCCTTTAAGACATGGAGAATAGTTTTGAAAGCCTTTATAAGAGCCTGTCATGTGTCTATTCGCACCAGAATCAATAATCCAAGAATTAAAGTGAGCGGTAAGAGCAGTACATGTTTGCATATAATTAGATGTGGCAATGGTGGAAGAGTCAAGTTTAGTCAAGAGTCGGCGGAGATGCTGAATTTCATCAGAAGACAAAGTTTCTCCAGGGCCTGTTTCCTTGGACGTCTCCACAGTTTCGACTATATTTGCTTGAACTCTAGATGAACTGACTCGTTTTCCCCCTCGACCTCTAGTTGGTCGACCATGTAACTTCCAACAAGTCTCCTTTGTATGCCTTGGCTTCCCACAATAGTCACATTGCAAGTGATCTTTATCAGAAGTGGTTGCCTTTGGTTGCTCTTGAGAGACAGTTAACCCAGACTTCTCCGTTGGTGTTGAGTAAAGCATGACACCTCGTCGGCTTTCTTCTTGTTGGACATGGGAGTATGCATCCTCAAGAGAAGGAAAAGGAATTTTTCCGAGAACTTGAACCCTAATCTGATCATACTCTGGGTTCAATCCAGCTAGAAAATCATAGACCCGTTCCTTCTCAACTAGTTTTTGAAATAAGACTGCATCTTCAATACAATGTGCTTGGAGATCCTGATAATAATCTATCTCCTGCCATAACCCACTTAATTCAGAATAATAATCAGTAATAGTCAACTCGCCTTGTTTTGTGCCATGGATTTTATTCCGAATTTCAAAGATCTGGGCATCATTCCCTTTTCGAGAATAAGTGCGTTTAGTTGAATTCCAGATTTTTTCTGCAGTGTCAAGTAATAAATACTGTTTGGAAATTCGGGGGTGCATAGTATTCAAAAGCCACGTCATAACAAGTGAATTTTCAGAATCCCATTGAGCATAGGCAGCATCAGACACATTCGGAGGTTTCTTGTCTCCAGTAATATAACTTAGCAATTTTCTAGATTTAATAAACAGTAAACAAGCCCGTGACCAAGCAAGATACGTACCAGCCCCATCCAACTTAACAGCACTGATTTGTGAAAGAGAGATATTATCTATTGCCTTAGTGTCTCCCATAGAAAAATAATTTGAACAAGCAACAAAATCACCCTACGTCTGCGAGTGGAATCTATCCAGAATCTTTGATCGGTACGTGAGCCCAAGTGCGACAACAGATGGCAGTCGGAATTTGGGTAATGGTCGATTAGAGGTTGTGCTTTCTTGTTGTATGGGTGGTGATAGTCAAAGAGGGAGGAAACTCAACCTCTTTTCAGATCAGTAGAAAAAGAAAATATTATTGAGAAGAACCCTAGTGTTGTAGAGGGAAAAAAAATCACCTCAAAAGACAGCAAAACTCTGATACCATGAAGATTTTTGGAGTAAAAAATTCTTGTATTTCTCAATAATTTTACATCCTATTGAACAAGATATTTATACACAAATTCTATAACTAATTAGGAAATACAATAATAGGAAATAAAATAATTAGTCTAATAAAATAATTCCTACAATTAAGCTAATTAAGACTAAATCAAATCTTTCCTAATCAAGCTAGTCAACATATAATCAAGACTAAATCAAATATTTCCTAATTAAACTAGTCAACAGTTACCATATGAATGGGCCTCAAAAGGAACAAACTTTCTCAGTTGATCAAGAAGAAGATCAATCCACTTTATATGTGGCTCTTCAAGTACAGTTTGATCAGTTTGAACTTCAAGAACTTCAGTGGAGGACTGCCGGTTGATTCCACACTTACGCACTCCAGTGACCTGATTTCTCGGCCTGCGTGAATTAGGGATAGCTATCCACTTATATGCATCAACCTATTTGGACGACGCCAGTTTTGAGAAAGGAGCAATCGGTAGTCTCTGTTGAGAAATTGATGACATGGAAGATTGAGGCTCAGGAACTACACTCACCACAACAACATCTTTACAATTATCATTATCAGATTCAATCTCTTTCTCCTCTTCTTTTCTTGCCCACCCCCATTCCTAAGAGCATATTCCTTAATTTCCATGGGGATAATCCACGCCATTAACGCCTCCTCCTTGTACAAAACAAATCAAAGTCACAATGTATTTAATTAGAAAATTAACCAAATAAATTGAAGACTAAGTCGTAAATCAAATAAACGGTAATGGTAAAACACCTAAGGCTTTTCCATTCTTTCCTAATCCATTTCGATTTCAACCAAACATAAACATTTATGTCTCTAACCAAGTCCAATTCAAAGATTTATGAAATTTCTCCATTGTATGTTTGCAACTCCCCCACGCAATGGAGTCGCTGGTTGGGGCTGGAACAGCGCGGGCAGCAGCTCCTTTGCGAGATTTCAGCAGCTCTGGCCACCTCCTCAGTTTGTGGATGCCAACGATAAGTCCGGCAAAGTCTGGCCAGAGCGGAGTGGTGGGTGGGGGTCTGGCCACCTTCTCTCTCTCTTTCTTTTCTTGTTTCTTTATTTCTTTATTTCTTTCTTTTCTTGTTTCTTTATTTCTTTCTTTTCTCTTCTTTTTTTTCCTTTTTCCTCTTTTTCCAGTTCTCTCTTCTTTTTCTTCTATTCAGATATTTTATTTATTTAATTTTTTTAATCCAATTTAGCATCGAAGGCAACATAGCATTGAAAAAATAAGCGAGGCTAATTAGTATCGAAAAAAAATATCAGATTCTAATTAGAATCGAATTAACATTAGAAAAATTTTTATGATGCTAATCCAATGTGAATCAAACAAAATATTAGAATCGAATTAACATTAGAAAATTTTTTATGATGCTAATCCAATGTGAATCAAACAAAATATAAGGGCATATTTCTTAGTTTGAAATATGATGGTTATAAAGCTTTAATTTTTCAAGAGTTAATCATTTCCGTATACCCCTCAAAATATGGCAAGTAATGTTGTGTTATGGGACTCTTAGTCAAACTCACAAAGAAACTACATACTAACTAGTTTCTATAAATTATACCCAATGGCTAGTCATGTAATTTATGCAAGTCCATAATACAGTACTGGCAAAAGATTCTATTCAAAAACATGAAGAGGAACTTTTGACAGTTAAAATTGTTCTCTCACGATTTTCTCAACATACCTTTTTCTTCCCTTACCGTTATGGAAAAAGGATCATTTCCTATCAAATTGGGAGTACAAGATCATCCAATTTCCTTACCAAGAATTTGTCTAGATTCATTGTACTAAAATTTAGCAGTCAAGTATATAATTATACATAATTATACAAGTAACCCTTCTCTTATCCTATATATAACAAATTGTACAAAGGTTAAGGATGACAACTTTTTACATACATATTATTACACTATCAAATTATAACTAAAAGTCCTATTAGCATAAATAGCAAGTCAAACTATCTTAAAAACGTTATTCTATTCATAATAATTTCAATCTTCTTAATTATTAGCATTGGATTACACATAGTTTAGTATACATCTCATTAGTATGATTTTTAGCATCAAGCAATAACGATATGCAAAGTAACAATATAAACTATGGTATATTCACTGTTTACTGTATCATGTATGATGTATATCAAATTTTCAACAGTCACCAAATCACATTTGATACATGATAAGCTTTTCCAATATGGAAAAAAAGAATTTTTTTTAAAAATACATAAGTAAAATTATGTGCACTTATATTAAGAACCAATTTAAGAATACCAATGCCTAAATAGGAACTCTGATCACCAAAGTATATCTGATGTATGATGATAAACTTTTAACATTAAATGTATCAAACAAGCATAACATGTCTAATTTATAAGAGACTTTTTCAAGAATAAAAAAGAGAATGGAAAAGCTATGAGCCAAATATGTACAAGAGCAAATTTTCTTTCCATCATTTCAACTTGAGCTAAATACATACATACATACATAAGAAAACAAACAGTTATTTTCAGGTCCACATTTTGTTTATTGCAGTGTAATAGTTTACAGCGAACAAGTCGAAAAAAAATTTAGCTTGATCTAACAGTTTCAATGACAAAAACTAAATCATCAAATTTGGCACCAGTTACCTCCTTTACAACCTTGTTGTCTTTCAGAATCTTGAACGTTGGAACCACCCTTATTCCAGCTCTTTTGCCAATGGCTGCAAAAGTGAGAGCAAAAACAACATTCAGCTACCATATTGGGATAAAACATTATTTATACAAAATAATTCCCAAAAACTGTCATATCAGATAATATAAAAGAGTTTGCCTTGGTGATACATATGGTTATTAGTATTAAAAAATATACGATACATATCATATGATACAAGTGAAAAATCATACGTATCTTAAAGTGAATGAGAATATCTGAACAAAATTTTAAACTTTCAGGGTGTTTGCAATATCTTCCAAGGTAATGTGGTGACAATTAAAATTTTTTATTATATTATTACTATTTTATCTAAAATTAGATATCCTACGACATGTGATACACAATATAAAAGAATAAGTTTTTCAATTCAACTACCATGATGATATTAGTCTGACTTCACTATAGGAAAAAAGCTATGCTCAGACAGATCCTGATGCTGGAAAATGATGTCAGTGGTGAACAGTCATAGCCTCAAAGGTATGGTGTTTCATATTACAAAAACTTGTTACTAAAGATATTGAAATTAAACTATGCTGCTGCTACCATATTGGGATTGTTTTGATACAAAATTAACCAACAGTACAATCATATCAGTTTATATAAAATATTTTGTATCAGAGGTATAATTATGAACCGTTCAATGTTGTGAGTGTGAAGTTCCATACTATGGACTCGTCTAGACCTGTCAATAAGGATATCTAAATTGAAATAAGTAACTACTAACGTTGTTCTCTTGGTTGCAACCAAGCTTTAGGAAGACAACATCAGAGCATTTTTCAGACAATTCTTGAAATTTTGGAGCCATGATGTTGCATGGACCACAGGTGCAGAAAAAAATCAGAAACGAAGACAAAGTTATTCACAATAAAGTAAGATCTCTCAGATGTTTTGCTAGACGTGGGAAATAAAAATAAAATATAGGTAAAATCATTCAGAGCTGCTATTCAGAGGATCTTAATCGTCAAAATGCCCAATGTTATCTTCTGTGTTAGAATAAAGAATATAGCCATTAGCTTCGCCAGAATTAAAGAATATGGTCATTAGCTTGGCCCTCAGCTTCAAGGTTAAGTCTTGCCTACAGGAGTTTGGTATACTTGTGTAAAGAACATCACCATAATGTGGAACATCAGATAAGTAACAATGTAAATTAACATTTGTATCATTACAGGTGATGAAGTTCAACATTACAAATACGGCATTTCATGTTTCAGACAACATACCAATAACATGACCTAGCTTTTTACTAACCAAACCCCTTCGTGTAAATTTCAACTTTAATTCTTACAGGCTACAATTGGTGCAACTTGAATATGAATAGAAGGCGTGAATTTAGTACATTTTCTAAGAAGCAATTTTTAGCTGTGTGAGTTTCTTGAAAGAACTCCCGCAGTGCTTTTCCAACTACCAGAAACCTCTTCTGTTTATTTCACTCAAATACTACCAAGAGACACAAAAACACCTTTGGTTCCATGAAAACATCTGTGACAGTGCTTTTTTGCATAAAACAACTTTGAAAATCAATTTAAACCAATGTGTTTGGGAATGCTTTTGGCAGTTGGCACTATCAAAAGCATTTTCAAAAAGCCAAAATGCTTCTGTATCTATTTTGTGTCATGTCTTTGAAATAGATAAATTGTTTTTCTGTAGATGAATTTTTTGGTTACAGGAAATGCACTTTTTAATAAAGAATTGATAGAGAAAAAGCTTCCACTTTTTCAGAATCAATTTCTCTTGAATGCAGCTTTAGTTACCATGGAACCCACTGACAATGGTGCTAGAATTGAGTTGGTATTGGTTTTTCCATATTGAAATGAACAAACTTTAAAAATAGGATATACATGGTTATGTCCACAGGAAAGTCAAACCAAAGAGAAGAAAAAATGTAAACCAGTGAAAGGAAGTTAACGATTAATAGAAACATTAAAACACAAATAAAAAAACTTTGAATCAGCAAAAGGAAATGTTTTAAAACTAATAAAAATTATCAATTTTTGCTTATTTTGTGCTCTTTCTCCATAGGCAAGCAAGGTAATTCTTTCTTTATCTTGCTCTTTTACCTTCATATCTAAGTGAACTTACACATTTCTTCTAAGTTCACTCATCCAAAAACCCAACACCAACTTAAATCACTGCTGCTACAAACTATAAGCAAGCAGAGACCTACAAAGAGGACACCATACAATATTCCCAGGTTAATATTGGAGGTCACTGTTCCTTGTATTAGTTTACATATCCATAGCATTATTTACTGTTGGTTCTTCCTCACTATTTCATCTCTAGTACACTTAAAAAAATAAAGCATTACTCAAACAAATATATTCTCTAATCGAAAACAACAATGACGAGTTACGGTTCCATATGCTTTCCACTCTAGTCTTGCTCAATTGAAAATTGCCACCTAGATGAAGTCTTAGGTAAAATGGGTGTAACCTTCACTGTAAACCGGTCAATAAAATCTTATCATATATCCATATATAACTGAAATTAACTAAACATGGTAATGATAAATGGAAAGACTTTACATGTCTTATAGTCTCTTATTATACATCTATATATTCTAGTGGCAACTATAAATGGCAAGATTTTATTGAACCAATATACAGAAAATATTGCTCCAGTTTTCCCTAAGACTGGAAGACTTCAAAATGACATGGTATGCTCGTCCTCCTAAGATTTTCTTAATGCTTAACACTTCCAATACAGGCATTATTTTCACTGAACTGATAATGCTTGTTCAAAGAAATCTGGTAACCTTACCCAAACTGTTCTCCCAGTACCACACCAAATCTAATTTTAAAAATATATATTTACAAAAAAAAAAAAAAAAAACACATTCAACAAAAAACTTCCTTCTAAAATTACATTGAGAATTCAAGATTATCCTCGCTAAACGAATCATGTTTCTTCCCTAATTCGGGTAACCTTACCACAATTTCCCTCCCGGAAACATACCAAATTTAAAAAATATGTATATAAAAACTTCTAAAAAAAAAATCCAAAGAAAATAAGTAAATAAACAAGAGTTGTTAAGATAAGAGGCGTACCTCCGCGCGCACACCAACCGTCTTATCGCCCACCGTGTCTTTGTTAACCCAGGTAACCTGGCCCACCGTGTCCCCACAGTATCCACGCTCGATCTGACTATAAATCTCGAACCATTATTGAGTTGAAGCTTCATCGATGAGGAGGCTACTGCCAAGAAGGAGCTTCTGGAGCCCTTTGAGGAGGTAGAGAAGGAGGAGGAGGAGGAGGGAAAGTAAGATTGGCTGGAGCTGGCGGTGGTGCAGCATTTCGGTGGAAGATAAAAAGGCGATCGTACGCCGGCGACGGTGGAGGAGGAGGAGGAGGGGGAGGAGAATTGGAGGTGGAGGAGAGACGTGTTCAGAGCCGATGGCGAAGAGGCCAGTGAGCAGAGGGGAAAGCTCTGCGAATTTAAAAGGACGAAATACCTGAAATGACTAAATTGCCCTCTAGCTTCAGACTTTCCGAATAAAATTGGATCGGAATTTAGATAATTTTGTTTAAATTGATTTTTTAATTTAATTTGTACAAAAAAAAAAAACAAATAAAACATTCAAATCCAAAATCCCAATTGAATAGATTCAAGCAAAAATACGAAAACTCTTTACTAAATTAAGCCGAATTAAAATTTTAGATTATTTTAAATTTACTTTTTAAATAAAAATCAAAACAATTTATATAAATGTAAGAACATGAAAAATGTTTAAATCCAAAAACTAAATAGTATTGATTAAAAATTTTGTCTTTAACTCTTCCCATCGAAGAACTTTGAATCAAAATTTATTATATATTTATTATGTAATTCAATACTAATAGTTTAACGTGACACGTAACAAAATAAGTTAAGAATATTTATTTATATACAACTAGCCAACAATAATATTTTGTTGAATTTTAGGCCAAAATTCAACATGCCAGGTTAGGTGAGACCTAATTCTTATTTTCATCTAATGTTTGTTGAAATGATAAAATCTCATCCATTAAGTTTGAAAAAAAAAACAAATTCTCACTCATTTGTTAAATTTTTTAATAAAATTTTTGAAAAGACAAAAATATTCTCAAATTAAACAATATTTTATTTTTAAAATTTTATTAAATATTTTTATGTTTAATTTATATTAATTAAAACTAAAAATTAAAAAATTTATTTGGTTTAATAATAAATAATTATATATTGGAGTTAAACTATACTTTTTTAAAATGTTAGGGTGGTTTTGAATTTTAAAAAAGTTTGAGGCATATATTTGAAATTTGAAAATTTTAAATGTGAAAACATGGGAGTGTTTTGAAACTTTTAAAATTTTAACACATTGCTCAATCAATAAGGTAGGGAGTGTAAATATTTTATTACAAACTATTAAGATTATAATATATCTTAAAATATATGAGGGAATATAATAATTTTTAAAATAAGATAAAACATATATCAAGTATATCTTTATTTACATCTCTATCATAATATTTAGATAAAACAATATATGTTTGGGGTAAAATGTATCTTTTTAAAAAATTTAAGGGTTTCTTTTGAAAAAAAATTGGGGCATATCACAAACTATTGAAATTATAAAATGTTTTTAAAACATATAAGTAAATATGATAATTTTTAAAACAATAAATGAAATTACCTATTTACTCTTACTAAGTTTAAAAAAATAACATTTATACATCAAATGCATTTTTATTATACTATTTATATAAACTAACATAAACACCCTTTGACTATTAAAAATTAACTATTGACTTTTAATAGATTTACGAGAATTTAATTTTTTCAAACTTAACTGATAAAATTTTATCATTTCAACAAATATCAGGTGGAAAATAGTCTTTTGGCCTAAATTTTTAATTGATCTCCTCTCACAAATGGATTCAAAATTTATGAACAATTTGAGAATTTACATCTCACCGATATTTCCTAATATAATAAAAATGTTTCACCGTGAAAATTTAAAATTAACTACAAGTAAGATTAAATTTGATTCGATTTGAATCAAGTCTCAAGATATCTTAAGTTTGGATCAAAGTCATAATGTTCAATTCGAGTTCAATGAGTTGGTGGATAATATTACTAGAGAGCACTAATTTAATGAATAATATCATAAAATGAATAAACATATTAATCTTGAGTCAGACTACTGAGTTTAAACTTCAACTTAAAATCAACTCATTCGAATTAAGGTGTGGATTTTACTTAGCCATGTTAGATTATATTCACCCTAATTATAGACAAAAGATAATGATATTGTGTTTTTTTTCATAATTATATAAGAAAATTTAAATTTAAAATTAAATTAAATTTAGTATTTTTTAATAATATTATGTATTCAGAGCGAATAAAATTTTGATAATGTATAAGATTATTAGACCAGATATTACATTTACTGATTAGAATTTTGGTATAAGAGGTTGAGCCTCATGCTTGAGAGCATAAGCAGATAATGGAATCATTTCTTTGTATACCTTGCTTTATCATGCCCATTCATTTTAACCTCTTGTAGCATGCATTCTTCGCTTTTCATATTTCTTGTGCTTGTGCTTTTCTTGTAAAAGAAAAGATTGATCTTGAGAGCAAAGGCAAAGGATGGAATCATCCTTATTCAAAGATAAACTAAATATCTTCTTTAATTTGCTTTCTATATTCTGAAATTTGTTTCTCTCATACTTTCTTCATTCTCAGTTTACATATTGATATTTTGTTCCTGAAGACAAGAATATTTTTGCATCCTTTTAGAATTCATTGAAGAAAAGAAATGAGCCTGTAATAAGGATGGAACCAAGCAACCTTGAGATCAAAGGCAAAGAATAGAATCGTCTTTTTCATATTCAACACCACTTCTCTTTGCTTCATATATTCCTTCTTTTTCTGTCCTTTTATTTTTTCCTTACCATTTCAAACACAACTCTGATCTTACCCAGAAAAAAAAAAAAAAAAGAAGCCATGGAAATTGTCAGATATATTGGTAAGAAGGTAGCTGACTACGTGTTTGCAGCTGCTGTTCATCTGTTTGGTTATTTGTTTCACTACAACGACAACATTGAAAATTTGAAAAAGCAAGCCGAAAAGCTGAGGGATCGCAGAGACATGGTGCAAAATCAAATCGAATCTGCTGAACGAAATGGAGAAATTATCTTCACTACTGTCCGAAAGTGGTCAGCTGAAGTTGATGATGTTTCTGCAAAAGCTAAAATGTTTTTGGAAGATGAAGAGAAAGCCAACAAGAGGTGCCTCAGAGGATGGTGCATTAATCTCAGCCAACGTTATCGATTCAGTAAGGAGTCAAAAAAGCATACTTTGGCGATTTCTGTTCTGCTTCAAGAACAGGAAAAATTTGAGAGTGTGTGTTGTCCTGCTGCTCCATCTGGAATTATACCGTCATCATTTGGAATTATATCTTCATCTGAGGTATTTAGTTCTGGCCCATACAAATCTAGAAATTCAATTAAAAGTAAAGTCATGAAGGCCTTAATTGATGCGGAAAATGTCAACATAATTGGAATATGTGGGGTGGGGGGCATCGGTAAAACCACATTAGTTAAAGAAATCCGCCAAGAAGTTATAGAAGCCAAGGTGTATGATGCTGTAGCGATGGCAGTTGTCTCTCAAAACCCCAGTATCAAGAAGATCCAAGGTGAAATTGCTGACATGTTAGGTTTAAAATCTCTTTCGGAATATTCTGAAACAGAAAGAGCAAATTCATTGTCAGAGAGAATCAAGCAAGAGAAGCAGGTTCTCATAATATTAGACGATGTTTGGGAAATAATTAAACTGGATGAGATTGGTATTCCTATTGGTATTGGCCATAGAGGTTGTAAACTATTAATCACCTCTCGAAGCAAACATGTATGTAATGGAATGGGTTGCCAAGAGATATACACGGTTAAAACTTTGTCAAAACAAGAATCTTGGAAACTTTTTAGCAAGATTGCTGGTTCCATTGTTGAAAATTCTGAAATTAACTCAATTGCAAGAAAGGTGGTCACTGAATGTGGGGGATTGCCGCTTGCAATTGTGACAGTAGCAGGAGCTTTAAAAGGTAAGAACAAGCATGTCTGGAGCAATGCAGCACAACAACTTAAAATGTCTACCCCTTCAAGCATCGCAGAAATGGAGAGAAATGTTTTTCCATCCCTGGAACTAAGCTTCAATTTCCTAGAAAATATGGAAACAAAATCACTTTTTTTGTTTTGTAGCTTATTTCCAGGGGAATACAAAATTCCTATTCAAGACTTGGTCAGATATTGGATAGGTTTGAGGTGGTTTGGAGATTCTCAAGAGGCAATCGAAGATGTCAAAAACAAAGTTCATGCTCTTGTAAGTACCATAACCTCTTCTTTTCTCTTGATTGAAGAAGGTGGAAAGTATGTTAAAATGCATTATGTTATCCATGATTTTGCAATATCTATAGCTCAAAGATACAACCATAAATTCATGGTAAATGCTGGAATTGGTCTACAAGAGTGGCCAGATAGAGATACATTTAAAGATTTTACATGTATCTCATTGATGACAAATTATATTGGGAAGGTCCCTAATGGGTTGGAATACCCAAATTTGCAGGCTTTATTATTGCAAGAAAATACAAGTTTGGTTGTCCCTAGTAGTTTCTTTGAGAAAATGACAAATCTCAAAGTTTTAAACATGGGACTAACATACATTGATACATTGCCTGATTCACTCTCTTGTCTTATAAATTTTAAAATGTTAGATGTTAGTGATTCCAAGTTGACTGAGCTATCAGCAATTGGAAAGCTAAGTAAACTTGAGATTCTTAACCTTTCTGGTTCTAAATTTGTTAAGAAGATCCTTTCATCTTTTAGTCAATTAACTAATCTCAGGTTGTTGGATTTGAATTATATGGATTTAGATCTAATTATACCTCATGGTGTTATATCCAGTCTTCAAAAGTTGGAGGAGTTGTACATTAACCATTTTGTTAAATGGGAATCTGGAAGTGGTAGTAATGCCAACCTTGTTGAGCTAAAATTCTTGTCTCGATTGACTAGCTTTCATATTTTTATTCCAAATAAGCTTGATTTCCCGCCAATATTATTGTCATTCCAAAAATTGTCCAACTTTATTTTCATAATAGGTGATAGTCCATTTACCAACAATTATTCTCGTTTTGGTAAATATCATTTGTACGGATATTTTGGTGAGGTGCTTTGCTCAAGAAATTTGGAGATAGAGAGGACTAATAGTTCAGTGATATATGACAAACTTAAAGGTTTGGTCAAAAGAACTGAACGTTTAAGTTTAAAAAATATTACTAATTTAGAGAATATTAGTTATGATTTAGTAAAAGACGTGTTCAATGAATTAAAGTGTCTTCATATCAGAAGTTGTGATGAGATTAGGTATCTCTTCAATACATTGGAATGGATACCAAACTCAATTTTCCACAATCTTTGCACTCTTAAAGTAAAATGTTGTAGATCATTGTTGTATATATTTGATTGTGAAAAGATTAATAATGCAAATGGCGAAACCAAGTTACTCTCGTCGTTAAGGAATCTAGATTTGATAGATTTGACAAAGATGTCACATATATGGAAGGGTGACCATCAATCCATAAGCCTCCATAACTTGAAGAGTGTAAGGCTAAGGAGTTGCTTTAAATTAATAAATCTATTTTCACCAACTCTACTCCGAAGTCTTATTTGTTTGGAAGAAATTAAAATATATTTATGCTCTAGGTTAAAGGAGATCTTTGGGAAGAAAGCAACTGAGGATTTGGAGTTAGATCACAACATAACCTCCCCATGCTTGGGAAACTTGACTTCTGTAGACATAAAATTTTGTTATAATTTAGAAATCCTCTTCACTCCCTTAGTTGCCAAATGCTTGGTGAAGCTCAAAAGTCTTCAACTATTGGGATGCTCAAGAATACAAGAAATAATCACAAATGAGAAAGGAGAAAAAGAAGAGCCAGTTGAGAGCATTGTGTTTCCTAGTCTGTACTCCTTGTTTCTTGTTGATCTAAAAAACCTCACTTGTTTTAGCTCTGGGCCATATACTATTGGATTCCCAAAATTGGAAATCTTAGAGATATCTAGATGTGGAAAAATGAAGACCTTTGGTTACGGAAAGCAAGTGACACCAAAGCTTAGCAAAGTGAGAGGCATTAGACATTGGAATGGCAATCTGAATACCACTGTGCGAGAGATGTTCAATGAATTACAGGTATATACTTGATGATCAAATTATTCATGCACATCATATTTAATTATACGTAACTGATTTGCATTACAAATTATTCCTTGTTAGATTAATTAACTATTCATTCCCATTTATTCAACATTTATTAAGTTCATTTTCCATATGCACGATCTTATTTTTCTTTTTTACATAAACTAATACAGAGAACATGTATGTAAAATAGAATAACACATAAAGTTCCATTAAAAAATAATAATAATAATAATAACTATAAGACAAGATAATAAAAGTCCAAATCAATTAAGTTTTTAGTAGTGGCTTCTCTGGCTTCAGCCCAGGTGAAAATCCCCGGAGAAGAATTAATTTATAATTATGTAATTTAATTCTTAATTATACACTATGTAGGTTTTTTTTTTCATTTTTTAAATATCTTAATCCTATTAAACAAATTTTTTATTTTCTTAATAAAATGATAATTTTAAATAATACATCTCATGAATAAATATAAAATTTAGGGATTTATTCTAAGGTTGAAGAATGTTCGAGTACGATAACTGATATATCTAACTTAATCACATGATAACATATCAACATATATGTATTTGTATTTGTATCCATTGTTAATGTATTTCCAATATTAATAAGCTTATTGCTTTGCAGGAAAATAAGGCTGCTGCGAGCGGACCAGCTTAAAGTAGATAGTGAAAATGGTATGAATCATGTTTTATCATATTATTGTCTATATATTCTTTACTAACATTCATACAATAGATGCTGGCTTGCTTTGGTGGTTTTTGGTAGTCTCGGGCAGCCCATCCTCCAACATCAATGCTTTCCCTGTAATAGTCTAAAGGTATGAATCATGCTTTACTAAGACTTACTTCTATCTAGATTTAGCATAATTGAACATATTATTCTTATATATTCCTCTTATACATGTGTTTCTTCATAATCTGACTTTGTTAATACCCTTTAGATGACGAAGAAGAAGAAGAAGAAGAATTAGTTACTTGTTAGGATGTTGATATATTTTTTACATTTGTACGATTGTATATATATTCATTACCAACATTAATAGTGTGTGTACATATTTTTATATTTTTTTCTTCCTAATTCATGCATAACTTTTTTTTAATTGTATTTAGTTTTATTTGAGAGGTAAGGCTCATTACGCCCCCCTCTGTCTAGGTGTCATTTTTTTTTTTTCAATTAATAAAACTTTCCTCGTACTGTCGAGGTTTGTTAAAAAAATTAATAATTATCAATTTTTATTTATAATGTAAATGAAATTTATTTATTATAACTTGAGTGCATGAGTAGCTTTGGACTTGATTTAAACCAAATCTGAACAAAACCCAATTCAAGATTAATGAGTTGGGATTCGAACTTAGCTTGAAAAAAAATTAAATGTATTTGATCTGAATTATCTCAAACTTGACTCATTTAATCCAAACTTATGCATGGGACATCAACTTTATTATAAAAAAGATAAACAAATTCAAATGTGTTTTAATAATCAATTCAAATGAGATTATTTTTCAATATACTTAATCCCACTTGAAAAATATATGACTTGATAAATTTGTTTATTCATATAAATGAATATGGGGACGGTGCGTGGAGTGGTGTCATATGGAGTCGTTGTTAGGTGGTCTCTCTTTCATTGAGAGCAAAGAAAAATTGAACCATTCAAACAATTTAAAACTTGAATAACATGCTTTCCTTTTTCATTTCATTCACCTTTCTCCGCTCACACTTCTTCCTTTTATTTTGTATAAATTCTTTCTTCATATTGTGCTTTTCTTATTCTGATCATTTGTAAAAACACCACAATTATTTCTTTCATTAACATTCAACTCTTGTTGCGTTGGTTCTCTTTGTTGAAAGCCCCTAAACTTTCTCCCAAACACCCATACTTTGAATCATCTTTTTCACTTAAAAAAAAAATTAATAAAAGAAAACATGGTCGTTAATCGTTTATTTCTCGATATTAAAGAGTTTTAACGACATGAAAAATCTTATCATCACCCGTTGTTGTAGCTTTCTCCATTAAAAGTACTAACGATGGAAATAAAAGTCTAGTCATTAATATAATAACAAAAAGTGTAAATCCTATCATTAAAAATAATATTCTAAAACCATATTTCTAGTCGTTGAAAATAATAACGATAAATATTTTGTTACTATACATAACATTAACAATGACCAAGTCACTATAACTTTATTATTTATATTAAAAAGGATATTACGTGGATTTACTATTAATATTAAAGAGTTTGATTTTGATTGAATTTTTGCTGCCGTATAGTTTATTTCAGAAGTGGATAGTTTGATTTTGGTCTTATTAGTTTAAATGCTTCCTTTCCAACAGTTTCATGGCAAAAATAGTTATTTTTTTAATCAGTTTATTTCTTTGACACTTTGGTATTAACATTATAAAGTCAATGTCTCGATTAATATGATCAATAATTTGCTATCGAGTTAGATTCAATTCTGACCGAGTTTAAACATAATGTTTATTTTAAAATGTTATGAAATTGGCTTAGTTAGAGAGTAAAAATGTTCATAATATCTGGAACTCAAATTGAGTTATCTCTGGTAAGAAATATGCATCACATATCATCAAACTATAATTTAATTTCATTGAATATTATTTTAATATTTATTTAATTTATTATCAATTGACCGTCAATTAAACTAATTAAACCAATCAAGAATTGAACCTAGGATTAGACTTGAATCAAGATGACTAGGTCACAAAAGTCGGTTCAACTTAGTTTGAATTCATTTAGATTAGACTTGATTCGAGAGAATCAACTAGTTTTTTAAATCGAC
Organism: Anacardium occidentale; assembly: GCA_026122585.1. Lineage (NCBI taxonomy): Eukaryota > Viridiplantae > Streptophyta > Magnoliopsida > Sapindales > Anacardiaceae > Anacardium > Anacardium occidentale. The sequence continues at coordinate 980,630 of JAJEJH010000011.1, read as the reverse complement.
GTAAACTCAAGCTAGAGAGAGTTTGATTTGATTGGCTTATGAGCTAAGTGAATAGCTCAATTTAAGTTTTGTCAAACAATTATTAAAATAACATTATTTTGTCAATGAGTCATAAACTCAAGTCATGAATCTAATCACAAATCTAGGCCACAGATTTGAGTCATGAATACAAACTGAACTATTTTTCATTTCATTCAAACTTGATCTATCCTTAAGTCTAACTCAACAAATTTGAATCAAATTATTTCTTATTCAAATAAAATTTGAATCGAAAGATGTTTGAATTTTGCTCGGTTAGTATCCACCCTTGACCAAGCCAATTAACCCTTTAATTAAACCAATATCCTCCGATCTGAATTCGAAAACATTCGTCACACTATGGACAAAGTGCATGTCACAAGACATTATACAATTGAATTTTCGTAGTTTTTCCTCAACATTCCACACCGCTCCAAGAAAAAATTACAACTTTTTATCACATGAGTTTAGACTGGACAAGTCGAGTTAAGCTAAAGATTGAATTTATTTTCATAAAATAAGTTCGAATCAATAAAAATATTCAAATTCGAATTGGTTCAAATTGAATTTTAAAGTTTCAATTTGAGGTGCTCAGATTCAAATTCGAATTTAGATCAAATGAGCCTAATTCAAGCTAAAGATTAGACTCGTGTTCATAAAATTAGTCTGATTCGAGTCAATAAACAAAACAATGATTAATAAATTAATAAAATCATTTAGCACCTAATAAATAAATTTATAATAATTGACTAGTTTGAAAATGAATTCGTTTTACTAATGTAGTAATATATTATATAAATGAAAATCATGTTCATGTTCATATGTTCCAAAATCAACTTTTTGTATTCGTGTTCACCTTATGTGCGTTCAAATTATATTCACTCAAATCGAACTCGAATACAAATTTGAACATATTCCTAAGTTTTCAAGATGATTTTAAATGTTGTGATAAATTATGTATTCAAAACGAACAATATTTTGATACTATGCAAAGTTGTTATACCAAATGTTACATTTATCAATTGGAATTTTGTTATAAGAGGCAGAGAATGGAATCATTTCTTTGTATACCTTGCTTTATCATGTCATTCATTTTAATCTCTTGTAGCATGCATTCTTTGCTTCTCATATTTCTTTGTGTTTGTGCTTGTCTTGTAAGAGAAAAGATTGATCTTGAGAGTAAAGGCAAAGGATGGAATCATCCTTATTCAAAGATAAATTAAATATCTTTCTTCTTTAATTTGCTTTATATATTATGAAATTTGTTTCTCTGATACATATTGATTTCCTCTTCCTGAAGATAAGAATATTTCCGCATATTTTTTTATATCGAATATATTTTTGCATCGATTTAGAATTCATTAAAGAAAAGAAATGAGCTTGTAATAGCGACGGAACCAAGCAGCCTTGAGATCAACGGCAAAGGATAGAATCATCGTTCAGATATTCAACATCACTTTTCTTTGCTTCATATATTCCTTCTTTTTCTGCCCTTTTTCTTGTTCCTTATCATTTCAAACACAACTCTGTCCTTACCCACAAAAAAAAAAAAAAAAAGCCATGGAAATTGTTACTTCTATTGGTCAGAAGGTAGCTGACTTTGTGTTTGCAGCTGCTGTCCATCAATTTGGTTATTTGCTACACTACAATGACAACATTGAAAACTTGAAAAAGCAAGCTGAAAAGCTGAGGGATAGCAGAGACATGGTGCAAAATAAAATCGAATCTGCTGAAAGAAATGGAGAAATCATCTTCACTACTGTTCGAAAGTGGTTAGCTGAAGTTGATGATGTTTCTGCAAAAGCTGAAAAGTTTCTGGAAGATGAAGACAAAGCCAGCAAGGGGTGCTTCAAACGGTGGTGCATTAATCTCGGACAACGTTATCGATTCAGTAAGGAGGCCAAAAAGCTTACTCTGGCGATTTCTGATCTGCTTCAAGAACCGGGAAAGTTCGAGAGTGTGTCTTTTCCTGCTCCTCCAGCTGGAATTATATCATCATCATCTGTAATTATATATTCATCTCAAGCATTTAGTTCTGGCTCATTCGAATCTAGAAATTCAATTAAGAATAAAGTTATGAAGGCCCTAATTGATGCGGAAAATGTCAGCATAATTGGAATATGTGGGATGGGGGGCATCGGTAAAACCACACTAGTTAAAGAAATCGGCCGACATGTTAAAGAAGCCAAGCTGTATGATGCTGTAGCGATGGCAGTTGTCTCTCAAACCTCCAGTATTATGAAGATTCAGGGCGAAATTGCTGACATGTTAGGTTTAACATCTCTTCCGACTCATTCTGAAATAGCAAGAGCAAGTTCATTGTGGAAAAGAATCAAGAATGAGAAGCGGCTCCTCATAGTATTGGACGATGTTTGGGAAATAATTAAACTGGATGAGATCGGCATTCCTATTGGTATTCACCATAGAGGTTGTAAAATATTAATAACTTCTCGAAGCAAAGATGTATGTAATGGAATGGGTTGCCAGGAGATATATACGGTTGAGACCTTATTAGAACAAGAATCTTGGGAACTTTTTAGCAAGATTGCTGGTTCCATTGTTGAAAATTCTAATATTAGCTCAACTGCAAGAGAGGTGGTTACTGAATGTGGGGGATTGCCACTTGCAATTGTGACAATAGCAGGAGCTTTAAAAGGAAAGAACAAGCATGTCTGGAGCTACGCAGCACGACAACTTAAAATGTCTACCCCTTCAGGCATCCCAGGAATGGAGAAAATTGTTTTTTCGTCTCTGGAACTGAGCTTCAATTTCCTAGAAAATATGGAGATAAAATCACTTTTTTTGTTTTGTAGCTTATTTCCAGAGGATTACAAAATTCCTGTTCAAGACTTAGTCAGACATTGGATAGGTTTGAGGGGGTTTCAAGATTCTGAAGAGGCAATCGAAGATGTCAGAAACAGAGTTCATGCTTTTGTAAGTATCCTAACCTCTTCTTTTCTCTTGATTGAAGAAGACGAAGAGTATGTTAAAATGCATGACGTTATCCGTGATTTTGCAATATTTATAGCTCCTAGATGCAACCATAAATTCATGGTAAAGGCCGGAATTCGTCTAAATAAGTGGCCAAATAGGGATACATTTGAAGATTTCACATGTATCTCATTAATGGCAAATTATATTGAGGAGGTACCTAATGGGTTGGAATACCCAAATTTACAGGCTTTATTGCTGCATGAAAATAGAAGTTTGGTGGTCCCTACTAGTTTCTTTGAGAAAATGACAAATCTCAAAGTTTTAAACTTGGGACGAACATACATCAACACATTGCCTAACTCACTTTCTTGTCTTAAAAATCTTACAACATTAGATGTTAGTGATTCCAAGTTAGTTGAGCTATCAATAATTGGAAACCTAAGTAAACTTGAGATTCTTGACCTTTCTCGTTCTAAACTTGTTAAGGGGATCCCTTCATCCTTTAGTCAATTAACTAATCTTAGATTGTTGGATTTGAATTATATGGATTTAGAACTAAGTATACCTCGTGGTGTTATATCCTCTCTTAAAAAGTTGGAGGAGTTGTACATTGACCATTTTGTTAAATGGGAATCTGGAAGTGGTAGTAATGCCAATCTTGTTGAGTTAAAAGCCTTGTCCCAGTTGACTAGCTTCCATATTTTTATTCCAAATAAGCTTGATTTTTCACCAATATTATTGCCATTCCAAAAATTGTCCAACTTTATCCTAATAATAGGTGATAGTCCAATTCCCTCCTTTGAATCTCGTTTTGATAAATATTTAAGTAAGGTGTTGTACTCAAAAAATGTGGAGATAGAGGGGACAAACATTTCAATGATACATGACAAGCTTAAAGGTTTGGTCAAAAGAACTGTAAGTCTAAGTTTAAAAGATATTGCTAATTTAAAGAGTATTAGTCATGACCTAATTAAAAAGGTGTTCAGTGAATTGAAGTGTCTCCATATCAATGAAAATGACGACCTTATAGAATCATGTAATGGACAACCTTCTACTCAGTCTTCCTGTAAACTAAAATTTTTACAAGTGATACAGTGTGGTAGCTTGTTAAATATTGGACCAAGTCATTTGTTCCAAGATCTTCAAACTCTTAAAGTAAGTAGTTGTAGATCCTTGGTGTATATATTTGATTGTGAAAAGATAAAGATTGATATGGGCGAAACCAAGTTACTCTCCTCATTAGAGAATCTCGACTTGGAAGATTTGAAAGAGATGTCATATATATGGAAGGGTGACCATCAATCCATAAGCCTCCATAACTTGAAGAAAGTAAGGCTGGAGAGTTGCTTTAAGTTAATAAATCTATTTTCACCAACTTTACTCCAAAACCTTATTTGTTTAGAAGAAATACAAATAGTTAACTGTGATAATTTAAAGGAGATGTTTGAGAAGAAAGAAGCTGAGGATCTGGAGTTAGATCACACCATAACCTCCCCATACTTGGGAAACCTGACTTTTATAAAAATAAGTTCTTGTAATAATTTAGAATTCCTCTTCACTCCCTCAATTGCCAAACGCTTGGTGAAGCTCAAAAGACTTGAACTATGGAGCTGCTCAAGAATACAAGAAATAATCATAAATGAGAAAGGAGAAAAGGAAGAGTCAGTAGAGAGCATTGTGTTTCCTAGTTTACACAACTTGTATCTGTTTAAGCTAAGCAACCTCACTTGTTTTAGCTCTGGGCCATCGACTATTGAATTCCCAAATTTGGAATCCTTAGATTTGTATGTATGTGGAAAAATGAAGACCTTTGGTCATGGAGACCAAGTGACACCCAAGCTTAAAAAAGTGTTTCTAGAAGATGGCACTAGACGTTGGAATGGCAGTCTGAATACCACTGTGCAAGAGATCTTCAAAGAGCAGGTATATAGTTGATGATCAAAGAGCTACATCTTGTAATTACATTTCTCAACTTTCACTATTTTCATTCATGCACAATATTATTTTCAATTATACGTCAAAATTATTTCTTGTTAGATTAATTATTCATTCTCATTCATTCGACTTATGTGCCCATCATGTGATTAAGAGACTTAGTTCAAATTAGTTTTTAGTAGTCCATAAAAACGGGGTGGTGGTGGCAGGGGTGGCTCCCCTGGCTTCGGCCCAGGTGAAAATCCCGGGAAAACTTTATAATTATATAATTAAATTCCTAATCATACACTATGTTTTCATTTTTTTAATTCTCTTAATCCTAATTAACAATTTTGTCTTATTTTCTTAATAAAATTAAAATTTTAAATAATATATTTTATGAATAAATATAAAATTTTGAGATTTTAGTGCAAGAGTTTATATGTTATCGTATGATTGAGTGTTATTTTATATCTAAATCAAAATCATTCAATCGCTTGATGATACATCAATATTTTTATCTGTATTTATATTCATTGTTAGTACATAAAATATTTCTGTTATTAATATGTTTATTGTTTTTGTAGGCAAAAAAAGTTGCAAGAGAACCTCCTCCAACATCAATGGTTTCCTCTGTAATAATAGTCTAAAGGTAGTCTGTGAAATGGTATGAATCATGTTTTACTAAGACTTACTTCCATATAGATTTAAACATAATCATACATATTATTGTTATATATTCCTCTTACACATGTTTAATTGCTAATTCGACTTTGTTAATGTTCTTCAATAGACAATGATGATGAAGAAGAAGAATCGATTACTTGTTAGGATATCCATACATCTTCTACATTTGTACGATCGTATATTGTATATTCATTACTAACAATAATGGTGTGTGTACGTGTTTTTATATTTATTCTTTGTAATTCATGCATGATTATTTTTTTCTTTTTTGTTATTGTATTTAGTCATATTTGAGAGGTAAGGCTCATCACGTCCCCCTCTGTTTAGGTGTCATTTTTTTTTCAATTAATAAAATTTCCCTCGTATTGTCGAGGTTTGTCAAAAAAATAAATAGTTATGAGTTTTGATTAGGTAGCACTAGATTTGATTTGAATCTGATATGTATCCAAAACATAATCCAAATATGAATTTAGAAATATCATTACCAATTCATGCCTTGATAACTCCAAAGTGCCTCTTAAGCCTATCAAATTATTTTCAAACCAGTAATGCAAAAAAAACAAGTTTATCCAACTTCGATCAAAATATTCAAAAAGAGTTTCAGACCATCTCACATAATTTTTTCCAAAACTTTTGGATCATGTTGGGGCTCATAAACTATCAAAAATAGCACATCAAAGAGTATAATTTTATCAAATGGCTTCATACAAAGCCAAAAAAAAAAATAGGAATCAATTCAGATGTCAATCGGGTTGAAAACACGCGAAAGAAGGGAATGCATGTTGAGTGCACGCCCGCATGTGTGCTTCTGCCTTGCGCGCACGACAGGGCGTGCCCGCGCCCGCCCATGTGCGTGCGCTCCACGTTGCTTGCTGCGCAAGCAACCGCGCGCTCACGCACCCGTAGCTCACTCGCGCGTGCATCTCTCTCCCGCACGCATCCAACACGCACTTGCGCGCCCAGCGCCCGTAGCGTCCTGTGCCTGCGCGCCCACCTCAGTGCCCACGCGTCCCATGCTGCGGCATAGTGCCGCAACACTTGGATTCTGCCCTCCATTTTCCTTTCTCGTCTTCGCAGCCAGTTTAGCATGTTATTGCTTTTAGAATTTCTCCAATGCCTCATCTTTGATATTTTAAATTTCAAATGACTTTCAACACAGATTTGAATATTAATGACTTTTTAAATCGAATTTAAACAATTAATTCGAATCAAATACTCAAATCAAAAATTTGAATCAAGGCTAATTCAATAAAAAAAAAATTATATGAAGATACAAACATGTAAATTATAATATTTTAAAATATGTTTATATTTCAATTATATGATGTAATTAGATTTAGGGAGTTTATGTAATTTGTTATTTTTATGTTTTTTTATTTAATTTGAACTGTATTTAAATTAACTAGAGTTTAACTTTAGTTAACCATGATTTGTATCAAGCCTATAAAAGGCAATTCATTTTCTTTGTAAAAGGACTTTTTTTGATGAATTAATGAAACTTTAAAACCTTGTGTTTTTCTTCTTGTGTTCTTAGAACTTGGTGTTCTTGGAAACCAATTGTCAGTATTTTATCCAATTTTCATTGCAAGAAGAAAGTTGATGATAGAGATTCAAGTTGGTGATTCTTGTATTAAGTAGGTGGAGTCTTCCTTTAAGCTTGTGTGCTAGAAATCTTTATGTTTGGATCACCTTTTAAGTTGGTGAAAAATTTTCTTTATGCTTGAGGCTTATTTTCTTGCAAAATTTTAGTTTATGTTTTGGTGTTGAATTGATCATTAATCCCTACCTTTTTTGTTGTTGAATGTGTGATGTTGGATATTGGAAATTGAAGTCTTGAAGCTTGCTTAAAGTGGTGATTGATTGGAGCATGCATGAAATTGCATGGTTTTGGTGATTAAACTAGGTTGGATTTTTGGACCACCATTAGAATGCTATTTGATTACCATTGAAAAGGTTTAAGGGCTGTTATTATTGATCAGAATCAAACCTAAATAAAACCAAATTCGAGATCGAATAGTTAAGACTCAAATTCAGTTTGAAGAAATTAAACATTTTATTTGATCTGATTAATCATGAACTTGACTCATTTAATACAAATTCAAATAATTCAAATCAAATTCAATTCTATACATGATATTTCAACCTTATTATCGAAAAGACAAATAAATTAAAATGTTTTTATAATCAGTTTAAATAATATTATTTTTCAATTTACTCAATCCCACACAAAAAATATATATTACATCGAACATTCGGCTTCCCAAACCCCCTAACTAAGATACTGCGTTAGATGTCGAAAATCTTACATCAAACATCTTAGCGTGTTATAAAAGTTTCTTGTAACGAAAAATTTAAACTTGAATTACATGTTTTTTCCTTTTTCGTTTATATATATTCTTTCTTTTTTCATTAACATACACTCAGCTCTTGTTGCGTTCATTCTTTTCATTACAAGTCCCCAAATTTTCTCTCAAACACTAACTTGAAAAAAATTATTAAGAGAAAATGATTGTTAAAAACCTATTTCTTATTGTTAACAAGTTTTAACGATAAAAAGAATTTTATTTTCATCCGTAATTATAGCTTCCTCCATGAAAAATATTAACAATAAGAACAAAAATCTCGTTATTAATATAAATAATTAGATATATAAATTTCATCATTAAAAATAATAATAAAAAACAATATTTTTAGTTGTTGAAAATGATAACAAGAAATATCTCATCACCTAACATCATATCAACAACGAATTTTTTCATTGTTAATATTACTAAACATAATATTAACAATATTTTCATTTTTATAACAATATTTATCGGTTCCTAAACATAATATTAACATTTAAAATTCATGTTGCTATAACTTTATTTACCAATTAATAAAAATCATAACAATGATAATATTCTTGTTATTATATATAAGTTATATTTAATGACCATTAAAACAATGTAAGCCATTATAGTTACATTTACTTGTCTTTAAAATAGCAATATAGGTTTTATCATTATAATAAAAGAGATACTAACAATGAAAATTTGATTCTCAATAAATTTAGTAAAAACAAGATATATGCAAAATATGACCATTAACATCAATCCTATACCATTACAATCACCTTAAGGGTTTCTATTGATCCAGAATCATAAAAATTAAGAAAAACACTCTAGGTTGCATGTGCATAACATATATATATTACTAAAAGGTTTCACCAGAATTCTTCTCTTATCATTTTAAAACTACAAGAACATTACTAAAAAGTTGACCAACTGGTAGCAAGCCGTTGGTGAACAACTGACCAAGATGAAGTGCAAGACACAACCAAAAGTAGATTATAATCATGAGAGAACTCCATTTGTGTCACTGTTAAACTATGAGACTGCCAACTCCGTGAACCCACATCCCATAACCATATTTCTGCTACTGTTGTTGATTGGGCCTACTTGATATTTAAGATAAGAGTTGCAAATATATCGCTACATACATTTTGTTCGATCATATCACACTCAAAGGCATTAGGAGTTAAAAATCAAAACTGGAAGCTACTAGTCATTTTTTCTATTTAATACAAACTATGGCTTACCTTGTCCAAAATCATAAGTTAAGCTGGCTATTGGAAGAGATTCCACTGATATCTGTAAGAGGATGAGTCAGCCACAAACACAAGACCCTCAATGTAAGAAGCCAGACTTATTTCCTTTTTCCTGTATGTACCTTAAGTGTTTGCTGAAGCTACCTTCCACATGCACATGACTTTGTCCTGAGATTAATTTACAACAAGATTACTAGTTGCCTCTTTTCCATAGCTTACAGCTAAAGAGGATTCCAATCTTCGAATCCAATCTGTATGCCTTTTTAACTTACAAGCTTGAACAAACTGCATAGATAAAATAAACATAACACATTCAAATGTCATCAGGAAAAAAATCTATGCTATGCAAGAATCAGATGATAATACATAAAATTTGAAATTAGATAACTTTCCAGTTCTCTCCTAACAGTAAAGATGAACCTTGTTATCCAAACCCCTATTGCCAGCACTAAACGCCAATCACTTCCCAACAATTCGGCTAATGAGAGTGACACAGAGCCTTTGAACCAACAAAAAGTGAATCCAAACATGACAATTTACAGTCTCCTGAAAGGAACAAAGGTGCATAACGAGTGGTTTAGTAAGCAAACAGGTTTGTGTCCATTTGCATAGATTTCAATACCCTTAATAGAACACAAACATAATAGCTATCAATTAATATTATATACTCATCACATTTATTGAGCTCAACAATGTAATGATTCAATGATTCACATAACAGCAGAGGGACTCAGGGACTGCCACATAAAAACAATTCAAATCACCAAATGACAGAGCAACTCAAAAAATAAAAAAATATGCATACTCATAAAACTTAATCTAAACATTAAACGAACAATTTTTCTAAAATAAACCAAACAACCAACATAATGTACAGTCAAACTCAAATCTAATAAATTCAATAAGTCTACCCTGTTGAATATAATTCATCCAAGAGGATCTTATTCTATTTACATCAAATTGTGCATCTAAATTTAGAATCACTCATCCATTGAGATAAACTAGTTATGACTGGAAAAAGCAACTTGTAGTACCATTTTACCAAGTTCTGAGAACATTTTACCATAGTTAGCTATTTGAAAAAGCAACTTTTAGTACTTGGCTTGATCAGAATCAATTGTTAATTGATTTATCAAGGAGTGAAAACATGATGTCAAGGTAAGCATTAATAAAAATCAATTCTCTGTAGCAAAGGAAGGAAGGAAAAGGCAAAAGGAAACAACAGAGGAGATGACTTCAGACACATTTACAATAGTTGTGGCATGTAGGGCAACAAGGCATTTCAAGATTAGAGAATATCTAATATAACTTACAGGCACTCAGGTTTCCAAAAAAAATTCAAGACAATCTGATAAATGATCTAGCCTCCATCAAAGCTATACTGGCCAGAGAACTGCAAAAATGATAACCTTATGAGCACCACACAACAAACCAATCAAACTAGGCAACAATTTTTCAATTTTGAAATCTTTTACTTGTGCAGAGGGAGCATGATGTTCCTTTATAGGGGTATCGATAACAGTAGAATTTGTCATCTGGGGCTGAGCCATGATACCAGCCTAGATAACTCCTTCGCGTGCAAGTGAGAGACATTGTTAACAAAATGTAATCTGTATGACAGCTAGTTTGCCATCTGTATAACTACAGATGAATCATAACAGCTAAGATTAACTACAACGAAGCAAAATGTGTTCATGGTCAGAAAAAAGTAATTGTTGTTATGCATAAAATTGCTTTAATTTGAGTGAGAACACAACAAACTGCTTAATCCAGTTTTATATGATCTCTGAGGTTTATATTTATTTGTTAAGTTTGTATGTAAATTTAGATCATCATCTACAGCACAGCCAATCATGCAAATAACAGAACTGCATAACCTATTACAAAACTTGGTAACCATTTCAGCAAGTATATAATTTAAAATTGGTTTGTTCAAATCTTAGCGAATTTTCTAGACCACACTGTCTTAAGATCTAAACCCAAGTCACAAAATCTTACAGTCGACGAAAATTATTCTACCCAGAATTTGTCTACCTATGAAGATTCTCATATTTTCTTCAGAAATTAAATTCAATCATATAAATCGCCAGATCATAAAAACAATTGATAATGTCAAAATGCAAGTAAGAAAATAGTGAAGCAATTAGCAGAATCCTTACCCTGATTGCACTACAGAATTTTCAATCATAAGCACAGAGTTAGCATATGATTGAGCCTCGAAAGGCACAAACTTTCTTGGTTGATCAAGAAGAACCCCTTTAGATGTGGCTCTTCAAGTAGAGTTTGATCAGTTTGAACTTCAAGAACTTTAGTGGAGGACTGACGGCTGATTCCACCCTTTCGCACTCCAATGACCTAATTTCTCGGCCCGTGCAAATTAGGACAAGCTATCCACTTCTGTGCATCATCCCATTTAGATAGTGCCAGTTTTGAGCAAGGAGCAATCAGTAGTCTCTGTTGAGAAATTGATGACATGGAACATTGAGGCACAGGAACTACACGCACCACATCAACATCTTTACAATTATCATTATCAGATTCAATCTCTTTCTCCTCTTCCTTTCTTTTCTTGTCCACTTCCATTCCTAAGAGCGTATTCCTTAATTTCCCTGGGGATATTCCACCGCCATTAACGCCTCCTCCCTGTACACAACAAATCAAAGTCACAATGTATTTAATTAGAAAATTAACCAAACAAACTGAAGACTGAGCCGTAAATCAAATAAACAGTAATGGTAAAACACCTGAGGCTTTTCCATTCTTTCCTAATCCATTTCGATTTCAACCGAACATAAACATTTATGTCTCTAACCAAGTCCAATTCAAAGATTTATGAAATTTTTCTGTTAATACATTTGCAACTCACCCACGCATATGAGTTGCTGGTTGGGGCTGGAACTGAGCGGGCAGCAGCTCTTTTGCGAGATTTCAGCAGCTCTGGCCACCTCCTCTGTTCGTGGATGCCAGCGATAAGTCTGGCAAAGTCTGGCTCCAGCGGAGTGGCGGGTGGGGGGGTTGGTCAGCGGTCCTTCTCTCTCTCTTTCTTTTCTTCTTTCTTTATTTCTTCCTTTTCTCTTTTTCTTCCTTTTTCCTCTTTTTTCGGTTCTCTCTTCTTTTTCTTCTATTCAGATATTTTATTCATTTATTTTTTTCAATGCAATTTAGCATCTAAAAAAAAATATTTGCTAATTAGTATTGGAAAAAAAATATCGGATTCTAATTAGAATTGAATTAACATCAGAAAAAATTTTTATGATGCTAAATCCAATGCAAATCAAAGAAAATATTGGGGTATATTTGTAAGTTTGAAATATGATGGTTATAACACTTTAATTTTTCAAGAGTTAATCATTTACATATAAACCTGTCAAAATATGGCAAGTAATGTTGTGTTATGGGACTGTTAGTCAAACTCACAAAAAAACTACATGCTAAGTAGTTTATATAAATTATACCCAACAGTTACTCATGTCATTTACGCAAATCCATAACACAATATTGGCAAAAGATTCTATTCAAAAACAGGAAGAGGAACGTTTGACAGTTAAAATTGTTCTCTCACGATTTTCTCAACATACCTTTTTCATCCCTTACTGTTATGGAAAAAGGATCATTTCCTATTGAATTGGGAGTACAAGATCATCCAATTTCCTTACCAAGAATTTGTCTAGATTCATTGCACTAAAATTTAGCTGTCAACTATATAATTATACAAGTAACCCTTCTCTTATCCTATATATAACAAATTGTACAAAGGTTTAGGGATGACAACTTTTTACATACATATTATTACACTATCAAATTATAACTAAAGGTCCTATTAGCATAAATAGCAAGTGAAACAATCTTAAAAACGTTACTCTATTCATAATAATTTCAATTTTCTTAATTATTTGCACTGGATACATCTCATCAGTATACATCTCATTAGTATGATTTTTAGCATCAAGCAACAACGTTATGCAAAGTAATAATATAATCTATAATATAGTCACTGTTTACTGTATCATTATGATGTATATCAAATTTTCAACAATCACCAAATCACATTTGATACATGATAGACTTTTCCAATAGGGAAAAAAAGAATTTTTTTAATAAATACATAAGTAAAATTATTTGCACTTATATTTAGAACCAACTTAAGAATACCAATACCTAAATAGGAACTCTGATCACCAAAGTATATCTAATGTATGATGATAAACTTTTAACATTCAATGTATCAGACAAACATAACATGTCTAATGTATGACAGACTTTTTCAAGAATAAAAAAGAGAATGGAAAAGCTATGAAGAAAATATGTACATGAGCAAATTTTCTTTCCATCATTTCAACTTGAGCTAAATACATACATACTGTAGACACCCCATTTTGGACCCAACAGGGTCACCCCCAATGATGAAAAACTTGGATGTTGATTTAGAATTTTTGAGATGTTGAGCCGAGGATGGATGAGAGAAAAAAAAAAAGAGAGAAAAAAAAGTTTATTTTGTTTTATTAAAAAAAAAAAAAAAAGAAAAAAATCCAAATCCTAATCTTAAACCCAAGCCATCTAAACCCAAATAATAATAATAATAATAGAGAAAACCCAAAACCCTAGCCCATTAAAACCTAGCTAAAAAAAAAAAAAAAAAAAACCAATCCAAAAGCCCAGCAACCAAGAAAGAGGAGAGCCCAAGAAAATAAAATAGAAGTTTAATGCATGCAACCCAAGAAGAGAGTATGAAGTCCATAAAGAGAGCCTGCAGCCCAGAAACAAAAGGAGAGTCCCAGCATGCGCATTCTTATTTTGGCTACACTATCCCTTTATTTTTGGCTTGCTGCCATTTTAAAACTTATCTGCTGGCATGCTTATCCCCTATTTTTCGCGCAAATTAAAAGTGGCCAGCTTTGCTTAATCTTTTTTTGGGGCCGTTGCATTTTATCTCTACCGGGGATCAAGGGAATTAACTTCCCTGTTCACAGCCGGTCAAGGGAAATGAATCCCTTGATCTCTCCAAGTTATAAAAGAGGCAAACGAGTAAAAAAGGAGGGGGGAGGAGGGGGATTTGGAGGAAGAAAAAAAAGAAAGAGCGGCAGCAAGCAAACTGAAAAAAAAATGAAAAGAAAAACACTACCAAAAAGATTTTTCCCAAATCACCGCAGACGAAGACATTGGCCTCAACATCATCCTTCTAAAAATCATTACATAAATTCAACCCAACCAAATCCAATCTAAAAAAAAAAAGGGTTCTGCCATCCCGCTGTAAGGCCGTCCTCAGCTTGGACATCGAATAAGCTTCATCGGGACCACGATCAGGTAAGCTTTCCTGAGGGGCCTTAAATCGTTTTAAAATATTTAATCTTGATTTCATATGTACATATAATTTTATTTTATATATATATATATATATATATATATTTTGTCTACATGGATCGTATATGATTAATGCATGCATGAGTTGTTAATTAGAATATTTGGTGTATAACAATAGGTGAATGCATATTAATACTTTTTTTTTATTTTGATTAATTCTCATTTTTGACGTTCTTTTTTTTTAATTGAATTTTATTTTGCTAAAATTACATATGTAGAGCTTAATTAAATATGTTCGGTGCGTTGCATTTCATAAAAGCGGTTTTTGGTTCGTAATTTAATATTCGGATGAGAATCATGATTTATGACACATTGCATTTTCCGTGGCTGGAATTAAGATGTAGAAGTCTGATTTTTTTATTTTTTTGTGAATAGTTCTTTTTATTCAATTATTTTTAAAATTTTCATATATGTTGTATTAATAGGCTACAATAATACATTTTGTCTTGTTCCGCCGTGTAAAAATTACAATAATCAAATCGTAAAAGCCATTAAAGCTGTCACCAAATATAGCCATTGAAACTGGACATGCAACCATCACAATCTAGCCAATTTGTTACGTATAGCTAAGCAATTTAATCCCATACAGTACCTTTCAATTCAAATCTGCGGCCATCACATGTATTTATTTATTTTTTATTTTTTATTTTTATTGGTAATCATGGTTATGCGTCCTTATTTTTATTATTGTTATTATTGTCTAATGAAACCGATTTGGGGTATTGGAATGAGATTATGTTTGTAAGTACTAACATTTTGTTTTGCAGGGTTTATTTATTTATGTTTTTTTTTAGGCTTGTTTAGGATTAGAATAAATGTATAAGGGTGTATGGATAAGGGGATGTAACTTTAATTTATTTTATTTTATTTTATTTTCTATTATTTTATTTATTTATCGCATGGATGTTGAATTTTCCACTAACATTTTGTTTCGCAGGGTTTATGTGTTTATTTATTTTTTAGGCTTGTTTAGGACTAGAATAATTGTATAAGGGTGTATGGATAAGGGGATGTAACTTTAATTTATTTATTTTTGTCTTCTTTCATTTCGTGGATGACTTACTTTTTATTCTCGTATTTTCTTTGGATGCTTAATAATTCATACATCGTGTGATTAAAAATGGAACTTAATTAAATTCGGTAATGTGCTTAACGAACGAACCACAATAGTGGAGACCGGTTTTCATACCGGGCGGCATGGGTGCCTAACACCTTCCCATCGCCGTACCTGACTCTCCGAACCCGACCCATTGGGTAGGTGAGGAATGGTTGGGTCCTTTGCAAGGGATCCATAAATCGCCCATCTTCACCGATGTGTATTTTCCCGGGGTTACTCCCGGGTGGCGACTCCATAGACTCCGTAGCGGGCCACAAACCCGTTATGCGCTCCTCTTGACCACGTCTAGGGTGGTTAAACAAGAGTGGTAAGTCTGTCCTCGCGTGGCGCGGAAAAAACCGGCGTCACACATACATTCATAAGAAAACAAACAGTTATTTTCAGGTCCACATTTTGTTTATTACAGTGTTAATAGTTTACAGGGAACAAGTCGAAAAAAAAAAAAAATTCAGCTTGATCTAACAGTTTCAATGCAAAAACTAAATCATCAAATTTGGCATCAGTTACCTCCTTTTACAGCCTTGTTGTCTTTCAAAATCTTGAACGTCGGAACCATCCTTATACCAAGCTCTTTTGCCAATGGCTGCCATTTCAATTTTATAAATACATCAGAGAAAGTGGGAGCAAAAACAATATTCAGCTACCATATTGGGATAAAACATTATTCATGCAAATTAATCCTCAAAAACTGTCACATAAGATAATATAAGAGTTTCCCTGGGCGATATATATGGTTATTAGTATTAAAAAATATACAATACATATCATATGATACAAGTGAAAAATCATACGTATCTTAAAATGAATGAGAATATCTGAAAAAAAATTTAAACTTTCAAGGTGTTTGTAATATCTTCCAAGATAATGTGGTGACAACTAAAAATTTTTATTAATTTATTACTGTTTTATCTAAAATTACAAATCCGGCGACATGTGATACACAACATAAAATATTAGGTTTTTCAATTCAACTACCATGATGATATTAGTCTGACTTCACTACAGGAAAAAAGCTATGTTCAGACAGATCCTGGTGCCGGAAAATGATGTCAGCGGTGAACAGTTATAGCCTCATAGGTATGGTGTTTCATATTACAAAAACTTGTTACTAAAGATATTGAAATTAAAATATGCAGCTGCTACCATATCAGGATTGTTCTGATGCAAAATTAACCAACACTACAATCATATCAATTTATATAAAATAGTTTGTATCAGAGGTATAATTATGAACTGTTCAATGTTGTGACTGTGAAGTTCCATACTATAGACACATCTCAACCCGTCAATAAGGATATCGAAATTGAAATATGTAACTACTGACCTTGTTCTCTTGGTTGCAACCAAGCTTTAGAAAGACAACATCAGAGTATTTTTCAGACAATTCTTGAAATTTTGGAGCCATGATTTTGCATGGATCACACCTGCAGAAAAATATCAGAAACGAAGACCAAGTTATTCAAAATAAACTAAGACCTCACAGATGTTTTGCTAGACGTGGGAAATAAAAATAAAATATAGGTAAAATCATTCAGAGCTGCTACTCAAGAGGATCTTAATCATCAAAATGCCCAATGTTATCTTCTGTGTTAGAATAAAGAATATAGCCATTAGCTTGGCCAGAATTAAAGAATATGGTCATAAGCTTGGCCCTCAGCTTCAAGGTTAAGTCTTGCCTACAAGAGTCTGGTATACTTGTGTAAAGGACATCACCATAATGTGGAACATCAGGTGTGTAACAATGAACATTAACATTTGTATCACTACAGGTGATGAAGTTCAACATTACAAATGCGGGCATTTCATGTTTCAGACAACATACCAACAACATGACCTAGCTTTTTACTAGCCAAACCCCTTCGTGTAAATTTCCACTTTAAATTCTTACAGGCTACAAATGGTGCAACTTGAATATGAATAGAAAGCATGAATTTAGTACATTTTCTATGAAGCAATTTTGAGCTGTGTGAGTGTCTTGAAAGAACTCCCAAAGTGCTTTTCCAACTACCAGAAACCTCTTCTGTTTATTTCAGTCAAATACTACCAAGAGACACAAAAACACCTTTGGTTCCATGAAAACATCTGTGACAGTGCTTTTTTGCATAAAACAACCTTGAAAATCAATTTAAACCAACGTGTTTGGGAATGGTTTTGGCAGTTGGCACTGTCAAAAGCATTTTCAAAAAGCCAAAATGCTTTTGTATCTATTTTGTGTCATGTCTTTGAAAGAGATAAATTGTTTTTCTGGTTCTGTAGATGAATTTTTTGGTTACAGGAAATGCAGAGAAAAAGCTTCCACTTTTTCAGAATCAATTTTTCTTGAATGCAGCTTTAGTTACTATGGAACCCACTGACAATGGGGCTAGAATTGAGTTGGTATTGGTTTTTCCATATTGAAATGAACAAACTTAAAAAATAGGATATACGCAGTTATGTCTGCAGGAAAGTCAAACCAAAGAGAAGAAAAAAAGTAAAACAGCGAAAGGAAAACTAACGAGTAATAGAAACATTAAAACACAAATCAAAAAACTTTGAATCAGCAAAAGGAAACGTTTTAAAACTAATAAAAGTTATCAATTTTTGCTTATTTTGTGCTCTTTCTCCATAGGCAAACAAGGTAATTCATTCTTTATCTTGTTCTTTTACCTTCATATCTAAGTGAACTTATGCATTTCTTCTAAGTGCACTCATCCAAAAACCCAACACCAACTTAAATCACTGCTGGTACAAACTATAAGCAAGCAACGACCTACAAAGAGGACACTATACAATATTCCCAAGTTCATATTGGAGGTCGCTGTTCCTTGTATTAGTTTACATACCCATAGCATTATTAACTGTTGGTTCTTCCTTACTATATCATCTCTAGTACACTTAAAAAAATATAGCATTACTCAAACAAATATTTTCTCAAATCAAATACAACAACGAGTTACAGATCCATATGCTTTCCACTCTAGTCTCACTCAATTGAAAATTGCCACCTAGTTGAAGTCTTAGGTAAAATGGGTATAACCTTCACTCTAAATCGGTGAATAAAATCTTATCATATATCTATATATAAATGAAATTAACTAAACATGGTAATGATAAATGGAAAGACTTTACATGTCTTATAGTCTCTTATTATACATCTATTTATTCTAATGGTAACTATAAATGGCAAGATTTTATTGAACCGATATACAGAAAATATTGCTCCAGTTTTCCCTAAGACAGGAAGACTTCAAAATGACATGGTATGCCTAAGATTTTCTTAATGCTTAACACTTCCAATACAGGCATTATTTTCACTGAACTGATAATGCTTGTTCAAAAAAATCTGGTAACCTTACCCAAACTGTTCTCCCAGTACCACACCAAATCTAATTTTAAAAATATATATTTACAAAAAAAAAAAAACACACATTCCAACAAAAAACTTCCTTCTAAGATTACACTGAGAATTCAAGATTATCCTCGCTATTCTTATCATGTTTCTTCCCCAATTCGGGTAACCTTACCTCAATTTCCCTCCCGTAAACATACCAAATTTAAAAAATATGTATTTAAAAACTTCTAAAAAATATCCAAAGAAAATAAGTAAATAAAAAAGAGTTTTTAAGGTAAGAGGCGTACCTCTGCGTGCACATATCGAGAACAACCGTCTTATCGCCGGCGGCTTTAACGTAGGACAGAAGGTGTCTTTGTTAACCTTGGTAACCTGGCCCAGCGTGTCCCCACAGTATCCACGGTCGATCTGACTATAAGTCTCAAACCATTATTGAGTTGAAGCCTCATCGATGAGGAGGCTACTGCCAAGAAGGAGCTTCTGGAGCTCTTTGAGAAGGTGGAGACGGAGGAGGAGGAGGGAAAGTAAGATTGGCTGGAGCTGGCGTTGGTGTGGCAATTCGGTGGAAGATAAAGCGGCGATCGTACGCCGCCGACGGTGGAGGAGGAGGAGGAGGAGAATTGGAGGTGGAGGAGAGACGTTGCGCTCAGAGCTGATGGCGGAGAGGCCAGTAAGCACAGGCGAAAGCTCTGCCAATTTAAAAAGGCGGAACACCATGACTAAAATGCCCTTTAGCTTTGGATTGTCCGAATATAAAATTGAGTAGGAATTTAGATAATTTGATTTAAACTAACTGTTTAAACCTTAAAATATGAATCAAAACTTAATTTACACTAAAAATAACATATAAAACATTCGAATCCAAAATCCAAATTAAATAGATTCGAGCAAAAACATGAAAACTCTTTGCTAACTCAAGCCGAGTTAAAAATTTAACAAATTATTTTGAATTTACTCTTTAAAATAAAAATCCAAACAATTTGTACAATTTTAAGAACATGAAAAACATTCGAATCTAAAAACCAAATAGTGTCGAACAAGAATTTTATCGAAGAACTTTGAAAATCTTAATTGATTTCCTCTCACAAATGGATTCAAATTTTATGTGGAATTTTCATGCACAAAACTTTATGAACAATTTGAGAATTCACATCTCACCCCTATTTTCTAATATAATAAAAATGTTTTATCATAAAAATTCAAAATTAATTATAGATAAAATTAAATTTGATTCGATTTGAATCAAGTTTTAGAATATTTTAAGGTTGGATCAAAGTCATAATGTTCAATTCGAATGCAAGTAGTTGGTGAATAATATTACCAGAGGACACTAATTGGATGAATAATATTATAGAATGAACAAATATGTTAATCTCGAGTTAAACTGTCGAGTTTAAGCTTCAATTTAAAATTGACTAATTCGAATTGAAGTGTGGATTCTACTAAGTCATCATAGATCATATTCACCTTAATTATAGGCAAAAGATAATAATATTGTGCTTTTTTCATAATCATATAAGAATACTTAAAATTATATTTAAATGTAATTTGTATTTGTTAAAATATTAAAAAAGATAAATTTAAAAGAAAATGATTTATGATATATATTTTAAATAACTACAACAATTTTTTTTCAAAATATTTTAAAATCATAAAATTAATAATAAATTAATAAAATCCTAATGCGACGACTTTAGAATAATTGGACCCAAAAATAAAATTAAAGTGAAAGTATAGAAAGACAAAGTTAAAAGAAGCTGGACTCCCTCCAATTTAAGTTTGATTCGGTTTCAAATTCTAATGCGACAACTTTAGATTACTATACATAGTTGAGTATGTAATTAAATAACTCATGGCTCTTGAGTTATCAAGATGATTTGGTATGTTATAACAAATTATGTATTCAAAACGAACAATATTTTAATAATGTACAAAATTGTTACACTAGATATTACATTTATCAATTAGAATTTTGGTATAAGAGGTTGAGCCTCGTGCTTGAGAGCTTAGGCAGAGAATGGAATCATTTCTTCGTTTACCTTGCTTCATCATGTCATTCATTTTAATCTCTTGTAGGATGCATTCTATGCTTTTCATATTTTTTTGTGTTTGTGCTTTTCTTGTAAGAGAAAAGATTGACCTTGAGAGCAAAGGCAAAGGATGGAATCATCCTTATTCAAAGATAAATTAAATATCTTTCTTCTTTAATTTGCTTTATATATTCTGAAATTTGCTTCTCTTATACATTCTTCATTCTCAGTTTACATATTGACATTTTGTTCCTGAAGACAAGAATACTTTTGCATCCATTTAGAATTCATTAAAGAAAAGAAAGGAGCCTGTAATAAGGATAGAACCAAGCAGCCTTGAGACCAAAGGCAAAGGATAGAACCATAATTCTGATATTCAACATCACTTCTCTTCGCTTCATATATTCCTTCTTTTTCTGTCCTTTTATGAACACAACTCTGTCCTTACCCAGAAAGAAAAAAAACCCATGGAAATTGTTACTTCCATTGGTGAGGAGGTAGCTGACTACGTGTTTGCGGCTGCTGGTGATCAACTTGGTTATTTGTTTCACTACAATGACAACATTGAAAATTTGACAAAGCAAGCTGAAAAGTTGAAAGGCCATGAACAGAAACCGAACTATACTTATTTCACTCGAATTTGATCTATCATTAACTTTGCCTCGACAAATTTGAATTAAAATTTTTTTATTTAAATCAAATTCAAACCAAAAGATATTTGAATTTGGCTCGGTTCGTATCCACCCTTGCCCAAGCCAATTAAACCTTTAATTAAGCCAATATCCTTCAATCTGAATTCGAAAACATTCATTACACTATGGACGAAGTGCATATCACAAACCATTATACAATCGAATTTTTATGGTTTTTCCTCAACATTCCACACTCCCCAAGACCAAATCTCAACTTTTTATCACATAAGTTTAGATTGAACAAGCCGAAAAACATTCAACTTCAAATTGAATCTTAAATTTTGTTTTGAGGTGCTCTAATTCAAATTCAAATTCAAATCGAATAAGTCAAATTCACGCTAACGATTGGATTCGTCTTCGTAAAATTAGTCCTATTTGAAATGATAAAAACATTCAAGTTCAAGTTAGTTTAATCTGAACCTTAACTTAAATTATTTTAAAACAAAATTTAAGTCTTAACTCATCAATCTTAGCCTAACTCTTTCAGGTTTGAATAAATCTCTAATAGGGTCTTTAATGCACAAAAATTTCATAGTAATTTGGGAGTTGACAACTCACCCATGCAACTTAGTATAATAAAAATGTTTCACCATGAAAATTTAAAATTAACCGTAGGTAAAACTAAATTCGATCCAATCCATCGAGTTTGGAGATAACTTAAGTTTGGACCGAAGTGATAATATCCAATTCGAATTCAATGAGTTGATGGAAAGTGTTACGAAAGGGCATCATTTTGGTGAATAAATGTAAAATGAACAAATATGTTAATCTTAAGCCGAATTATCGAGTTTGAGCTTCAACTTAAAATTGACTCATTTGAATTGATGTGTGGATTCTATCTTAGCCATCTTGGATCAGATTCAACCTAATTATAGGTAAAATATAGTAATATTGTGTTTTTTTTTCACAATTATGTGAGTATTTAAAATTATATATAAATGAAATTTAACATTTTTTAAAATATTAAAAAAGAAGAATTTGAAAGAAATCGGTTTATGATATTTTTAAATAACTACTAGACTTTTTTTTTTCAAAATATTTTAAATTTTAGATAAAAATTATTAATAATAAAATCATTGAGCACCTAATAAATAAATTTTATAATAATTGGACCCTAAAATCAATTCAAAGGGAAAGTGTAGAAACAGGGACAGGCCCGAGAAAATTGACTTCAAAACAAAGTCTTTTGCTTTTCTTTTGTCAAATTAGGGAAATTTAAGGTTTGTTATCGAATCGAGTCATCATCCAATTCATAAATCAGACTGAATTAAACTTTCTCTAATCTAAATTCGATTCGATTGCAAAAACAAATTGACTCTCTCAATTTAAACTCACCGTGAAAACTTTCAATACAAGAACGTGAACGCTAGGTAACCTCATAGTTCGAAAACGAATTTGTTTTACTAATGTAGTAATATATTATATAAACGAAAACCATGTTCATGTTTATGTGTTCCAAAATCAACTGTTCGTATTTGCATTCACCTTATGTTTGTTCGAATTATGTTCACTCAAATCGAATTTGAATACGAACTTGAACATATTCCTAAGTTGTCAAGATAATTTTGGATGTTGTGACAAATTGTATATCCAAAACAGACAATATTTTGACAATGTACAAAATTGTTATACCAAATGTTACATTTATCGATGGGAATTTTGGTATAAGAGGTCAAGCCTCATGCTTGAGATCATAGGCAAAGAATGGAATCACTCCTTTATATACGTTGCTTCATCATGTCATTCATTTTAATCTCTTGTAGCATGCATTCTTCGCTTTTCTTGTGTTTGTGCTTTTCTTTCAAAGGAAAAGATTGAGGCAAAGGACGGAATCGTCCTTACTCAACGATAAATTAAATATCTTTCTTCTTTAATTTGCTTTATATATTCTGAAATTCGTTTCTCTGATACATTCTTCATTCTCAGTTTAGATGTTGATTTCCTCTTCTTGAAGATAAGAATATTTCTGCATATTTTTTTATATCGAATAGATTTCTCTTCTTGAAGAGAAAAGAAATGAGCATGTAAAAGAATGGAACAAAGCAGCCTTGAGATCAAAGGCAAAGGATAGAATCATTATTTTGATATTCAACATCACTTCTCTTTGCTTCATATATTCCTTCTTTTTCTGTTTTTCTTTTTTTTCCCCATCATTTCGAACACAACTCAAACACAACTCTGTCCTTACCCAGAAAAAAAAGCCATGGAAATTGTTACTGCTATTGGTAAGAAGGTAGGTGACTATCTGTTTGCAGCTGCTGGTGATCAACTTGGTTATTTGTTTGACTACAATGACAACATTGAAAATTTGAAAAAGCAAGCTGAAAAGCTGAGGGATCGCAGAGACATGGTGCAAGATCAAATCAAACCTGCTGAAAGAAATAGAGAAATCATCTTCACTACAGTTCGGAAGTGGTTAGCTGAAGTTGATGATGTTTCTGCAAAAGCTGAAAGGTTTTTGGAAGATGAAGAGAAAGCCAACAAGAGGTGCCTCAGAGGGTGGTGCATTAATCTCAGACAACGCTATCGATTCAGTAAGGAGGCAAAAAAGCATACTTTGGCGATTTCTGATCTGCTTCAAGAACAGGAAAAGTTTGAGAGTGTGTCTTCTCCTGCTCCTCCGTCTGGAATTATACCGTCATCATCTGGAATTATATCTTCATCTGAGGTATTTAGTTCTGGCCCATTCAAATCTAGAAATTCAATTATGAATCAAGTTATGAAGGCTTTAATTTATGCGGAAAATGTCAGCATAATTGGAATATGTGGGATGGGGGGCATCGGTAAAACCACACTAGTTAAAGAAATCAGCCGACATGTTAAAGGAGCCAAGCTGTACAATGCTGTAGCGATGGCAGTTGTCTCTCAAAACCCCAGTATTAAGAAGATCCAAGGTGAAATTGCTGACATGTTAGGTTTGAAATCTCTTGCGGAATATTCTGAAATGGAAAGAGCAAATTCATTGTCAGAGAGAATCAAGCAAGAGAAGCAGGTTCTCGTAATATTAGACGATGTTTGGGAAATAATTAAACTGGATGAGATTGGTATTCCATTTGGGATTGATCACAGAGGTTGTAAAATATTAATAACCTCTCGAAGCAAAGATGTATGTAATATAATGGGTTGCCAGGAGATATATACGGTTGAAACTTTATCAAAACAAGAATCTTGGGAACTTTTTAGCAAGATTGCTGGCTCGATTGTTGAAAATTCCGAAATTAACTCAATTGCAAGAGAGGTGGCTACTGAATGTGGGGGATTGCCACTTGCAATTGTGACAATAGCAGGAGCTTTAAAAGGAAAGAACAAGCATGTCTGGAGCAACGCTGCACAAGAGCTAAAAATGTCTATCCCTTCAAGCATCCCAGGAATGGAGAGAAATGTTTTTTCATCTCTGGATTTAAGCTTCAATTTCCTAGAAAATATGGAGACAAAATCACTTTTTTTGTTTTGTAGCTTATTTCCAGAGGATTACAAAATTCCTATTCCAGGATTGGTCGAATATTGGATAGGTTTGAAGTGGTTTAGAGACACTCCTGATGCAATCAAAGATGTCAGAAACAGAGTCCATGCTCTTGTAAGTACCATAACCTCTTCTTTTCTCTTGATTGAAGAAGGTGAAAATTATGTTAAAATGCATGACGTTATCCGTGATTTTGCAATATCTATAGCTCCTAGATGCAACCATATATTCTTGGTAAAGGCTGGAATTGGTCTAAAAAAGTGGCCAGATAGAGATACATTTAAAGATTTCACATGTGTCTCATTGATGGCAAATTATATTAAGAAGGTACCTAACGGGTTGGAGTGCCCAAATTTGCAGGCTTTATTGTTGCAAGATAATGTAGGGTTGGTTGTCCCTAGTAATTTCTTTGAGAAAATGACAAATCTCAAAGTTTTAAACTTGGGACGAACATGCATCAAGAAATTGCCTGCTTCACTTTTTTGTCTTAAAAATCTTAGAACATTAGATGTTAATTTTTCAAATTTGGTTGAGCTATCAGTAATTGGGACCCTAAGTAAACTTGAGATTCTTTCCCTTTCTAATTCTAAACTTGTTGAGGAAATCCCTTCATCCTTTAGTCAGTTAACTAATTTCAGGTTGTTGGATTTGAATCGTATGAATTTAAAACTAATTATACCTCGTGGTGTTATATCCTCTCTTAAAAAGTTGGAGGAGTTGTACATTGACCATTTTGTTAAATGGGAATCTGGAAGTGGTAGTAATGCCAATCTTGTTGAGTTAGAAGCCTTGTCCCAGTTGACTAGCTTCCATATTTTTATGCCAAATAAGCTTGATTTTTCACCAATGTTCTTGCCATTCCGAAAATTGTCCAACTTTATCCTAATAATAGATAATAGTCCACGTATCTATGATATTTCTTATTTGGATAGATTGTTTCGTGTGAATATGAGTGATATGAGTGATATGTCGTACTCAAGAATAGTGAAGATAATGGGGACTAATTCTTCGATAATATATGACAAACTTAAAGGTTTAGTCAAAAGAACCGAGAGTCTTACTTTAAAAAAAATTGCTAATTTAAAGAGTATTAGTCATGAAGTGTTCAATGAATTGAAATATCTCAAAATCGATTATTGTAATAAAATCAAGTATGTCTTTGATTTTGAGAAGATAAATATCGCTATGGGAGAAACCAAGTTACTCTTGTCATTGGAGAATCTAGATTTGAGAATGTTGGATGAGTTGTCACATATATCGAAGGGTGACCATCAATCCATAAGCCTCCATAACTTGAAGAGAGTAACAGTGGAGAGATGCTCTAAGTTAATAAATCTATTTTCACCAACTCTACTC